>LPNX011108251.1:0-14266 GCA_001517045.1 Pseudotsuga menziesii
TGGACCTAGAGACGTAGGCATTCTGATCTGAACTCCGTTAACAAGTTACAGTATTCATTTTCATGGTTGCAGTCTCTGTTTATCCGCATAATTCAATTCATGTTTATAGTATGATTTTTAATAAAATTCATGTACTAGGTAAATGCTCTTTTATGGTGACCACCTGCAAACTGTGCTATCTATCATATATTTCATTATTAATGAGATTATATTCCCACATAGTTTCATAGACAATAAAGTGTCTTCTAGGATCTTTGTCTCTGTCATAAATTTGAATGTGTAATGAATGATTATAAGCCATATTGATGATATTTTCACTACCACTTTGATTACTAACTGGAGGAGGGTTACCAACTATAGATGTACATACTTCTTTGTGATTAGTTTTATACCAAGATAATAGAATTTATTCTATTGATTCTTTGTCATTAGGTTGTATCTACAAAGGATTTCACATATCAATCAATAATACTATTGGTAGAGGAGTACCTCCACATGTTCTAAAGATAATAAGTAAAAAAAACTTCTTCCAAATTTGGGTACAAAATTAATCAAGTTACACTAAACTGGTCCTTGAATCATCAATTGGTTCATGATTCATCCACAATTGTCTAGTAGACATCGTATGATATTATCTCCATCTCCAATTCCCAATTCATGCTCGATTATTTCTCTTACACTAGAAATTTCACTCAAAAGAATTGGGAGTGATTCTACGAGACTTGTAACTTCAGGAATTACAATTTGTAAATATTTCAGTGTTTCCTCCATCAGAACATGTCCTATGATCAGTGTTGACATCTCATCCTTTCTCTCAATTGTTCAAATTTCCCTCGGCTCATGTAGGCCTTTTGGATGCTTTACCTTCTTAGTTGGATTCTTCATATTCTCTTTCTACGTAGTAGACTTAAAATGTCCCTAAGTTATTCCCATTTTGTATGTCTTTTCTTCCTTTTGATTTTTTGAATTTCATCTTTCTTCTTGTAGTTGAACATCTATTTTTCATCAAGTCATGCTTGAGTTCTCACTAATATTCGTTCCATTTTTATTTTTTCTACTAGCATAATATATTCATTCATTCCATGTGGTCGAAGACCCCCTCATTACTGACCAGACTACTAATTGACGACAATCGTGGGATAATCAATGATACTCATTTTCTAAGAAAATATCCCCACTCCTATTCGTGGATGAAGCACTCCCAATATTATTGCATATTTTTCAATTTTGAGCATCCAAGGCTCAAAGGAGGCCGAGGTTCAACTATATGGTCGTCTCCTTGTTCAATTAAGAATTTGTAAAGCAAAGATTGAATCATACATAAACAAATATCATGTAAGTCATTATAGAACCTGGTCCTAGATTCATCCATAAAAAATCCTTTCTCTATGGATTTCTCTTCACAAAAGTCATCTTCTATCTTCTTGACCCACTCATGTAAGTTTGTCTTTCAGTTGTTACTAATATTATGCATTAAAAATATTTGATTCTAGCCATTTAGTCTGTTCATGAACACTATCGAGAAACTTCTTTATTTTGTGACAAATGGTCTCTATGAATTGTTGATGATATTGTGTGAAGAAATTCTCTTTATCCTTGGAAAGATTCAACTTGTTTATTTTCAAATAATTCCGAATGCACATTTTTTTGTTCCACTCTTATATGATTTCCTCCTTGCTCACCATTTATGTACACTTTCTCATGTTTTTTCCTAGTTTAGTACTAGAAACAATGGAACCAATGTTTTAATCTATGATATTACTGATCCAGGTGGATCTCCCAAGTGACTTAAACTCAAACTATTCAAATGCTTAATGAAATTTTACAGTTGTATATTATTACCAAAAACTTTCTAGTGATGCCCATTTTGTCAAATTTGGAATTCCTATGTGAAAGTTATCATCATTTGAAGTTTTGAAATTTGGACCAATTACCTTTCGACACATGACATGTGGAAGCAAGGTCTATCTTTGATTTCCAAATCTGATTAGATCGTGATCAAAATTTGGGAGAGGATATGATATTTGCATTGAGCTTGTGTTGACTATCGACTACTGACTAATGACATCGGGATAGTTAGGAGTTGGGAGTCGGGAGGTTAATAGGGTAGGTTGTGTTGCAAGTTCCAAAGTATGCATTTTGACGTTGGGGTTAGAATAGTCAAAATATATGGCATTGGATAGTCAACATCGAAAATAGGGGTCATAGTGATCAATGGTCAAGCTTTATCAACGTCAGATTAGATCGACAACCCTGGTTTAAATTGAAAGTTATGCATGTTGATTTGGTTTTTCATTTTACACAAAGATATTTGGACGTTGACCTTTGATTTTGATCCTCATTTTGTGCCATTTTTCACCTAATTTGGGAATGGATTCTTATCCTATAGGTAATTTGGGCATCGAGATGGATTTTGTCCCAAATTGAGCACGTTATCCATGGATTTTCACTATCCAAATTCTTCTATTTAATAGATTGTTTTAGACATGGATTAATAGGGAGAGTGACGGAGTAAGAGATACAGAGAGGTAGAGGGAGAAATACACAGTTGGAATAGAAGAGTTCAATGCACTTCAATAAACATATGAATTTCAAATTGTGGAAGCAGACAGTGATTTGTCCAACGCTTGAAGATACTACATGGAAGATTGTGAATATCTTTTTTGTACACTTGAGGTATTGCATTGAGGATGTCTATTCTCTTTGTACAAAATCATATTTCTGTCATTCTCCATAATTGATGTAACCTTTCTCATTTGAATAATTAATTCAATCATTCGCACTGTAAGTGTACTCGGAGATGTAGGAATTTTGAGCCGAACTCTGTTAACAAGCTACAATATTCAATTTTATCGCTGCATTCTTTTTTTATCCTCATAATTATATTCATATTGCTCTCTTTAAGCTTATCATTTATGCCTTATTGAATCTTAGTAATTAAAGAACAATTCACATTTAAATTATTGTTGGTTAACTAAAAGGTCTTGGAGTTTACGAATCATGTTGGTATCAGAGCTAGTTTAACCGAAGAATTGTGAGTTTGTGAATGCTAACTAGGGATAATCTTAAAGATGGTAAAGGATAACTTGATCCTTTCATCCCAAAAGTTGGTCATGCGCATCAGACCAAGAAAATGGAAGATGAATACTATCAAAAAGAAGAAGAGAAGGAATTCTGAAAATCTTTCTACCAAATGGATGACAGAGTAGAGAAATTGTTTACAAATTATCAAAGAATATTGGAGAGGAAGGTAAGGAAGAGGATGAAAAAAATATGGAGTACCTCGCTAAAAATGGTAATGGATTATATCCTCCTAAAACTCCATCTTCTCCATCATATTCATCATCATCGTCTTTTTCTAATACTAGTTCTTCCAATACTTCATCATATGCACATAAAAATCTCCCCAAGAATTATGATATGAATACACCATTATTGAAGCTTGACTTAAAGTATATTTTTCCCATGTTTAATGAGGAAGTTAATGCTTACATATTGGATGATTGGGTTGGGAAAATAGAGTTTTATTGCAAAATCCAAAATATGGCAGGAGATGAATCCAAAATCCAATTAGCCTCACTTCGATTGGGAGGTACTGCTCTTGTATGGTGGGAAAGACAAAATAAGGATGGATTGTTTGTTAAAGGTAAGGTTATTTACTCATGGTATGAGTTTGTGTCGACATTGAAAAAAAAATTATTCATTAGGGTATATGCATCATGTTATGATGGATTGGAGAATTTTCAAACAAGGTAAAGGACAAAGTGTTCAGGACTATACATAAGAATTTAGGAAAAGGGTTTTAGTGTTGGGTATTCCTCTCTATAACCAAGAAACACTTATTAAATATATAGGTGGTTTACATGGTTATTTAAGAAATACTATCTTGATGTTTAACCCTAACAATGTGGATGAAGAATGTGTTCAAGCCACCCATATTGAATCTAAGCGGGAAAATGATGTTGAGAATTATTCCAATAATCCTTTCAAGTCAAATGGAAATAAGTTTGAGGTAAAAGGGAAAGGTAAGAAAAACTTCACTATTAAGAAATAAGGTGAGAATCCCTCATGTTCCCACTGCAAGAAGGGACATGATGTATCACAATTTTGGAAGTTACATCTAGAATTAAGACTAAAAAGGTATGGAGGGTATAAGGATAAAAGAAAAGCAAAGAACATTTCTTTAGTGTTGCAGGATGTAGGACCTGACTCTAGTAATGAGTCCAAGTTCACAGCTATTGTAATCCAACGTAAAGATAAATGTATGTCTCTTTCTCATCATGCAAAAGCAAATGCAAGTGTACATTCTTCTTCTAGTCAAGATGATAAGAAATGAGTTTAAATATTTCATATTTGATTCATTATGAAACATACAAAGTTGATACATTTCACAAGTCAATTTAGTTTCTAAATAAGAAGTAAAGAAACTGGGTTTAGCTACTATACCTCATGAAAATCCATATCCACTAGGATGGGTTACTAATGATTCACAATTGCAAGTAACAAACAAATGTATATTGAATTTTGCAATTTCTGATAAGTTCAAAGACGAGGTAGAGCTTGACATAGTACCACTAGATATATGTGGTATTGCACTTGCAATCCCATATTTGTATGATTGGAAGGCCATATTTTACAAGGAGAAGAATCAATTTCATATTTTCAAGGATGGTATCAAATATGTTATACATGCACATCATATGAAAACAAGCTTGTGACTAATATCTGTAGGACAAATTAAAAGGTTAGCGAATTCTAGTAAGATTTTTTTATTAATGATGATTAAAGTCAAGGGGGATACCGATGACACGTCTAAATCCTTTGAAGGAGGTGATATGAAGCATAAATATGAAATGGTTAAAATAATTTTTTTATATGATGAAGTATTTCTTGAGCCATCAATATTACCACCAAAGAGAGGGATACAACATGATATACAACTGTAGGAGGATGTACCACTTCCAAACATTGGCATGTACCATATGTCCATGATGTAGAATGAAGAGATCAAGAAATAGATTCAGGATCTCGTTGGAAGGCGAATCCTTAAACTATGTACTTCACCATGTGGTTCACCCATATTTTTGGTGCCAAAGAAGGATGGATATTGGAGAATGTGCATCGACTACCGACATTTGAACAAGATTACCATAACATGTACACTTCCATGTATTGATGATTTACTTGATCAATTGAAACATGAAGTTTTTTTTCTAAGTTAGACTTGCATAGTGATTACCATCTTATTAGAATCTATGAAAATGATATATGGAAGACTTCTTTCAAGACAAAATAGGGGTTGTACAAGTGGTTGGCTATGCCTTTTGGGCTGTGTAATTCCCCAACTACCTTCATGAGAGTGATGAATGATGTCTTTCAACCATTCATCGATGATTTTGTCATTGTCTACTTGATGATATTCCTGTTTTTTGTCACACTTGGGAATATCATGTTGCTCATGTGAGAAAAGTGCTTGATGTATTAAGGAGGGAAAAACTATATGTAAAGATGTCAAAATGTGATTTTTTCAAAAAATATTTAGTGTACTTAAGACATATTATTGGTGGGGGTCATTTAAAGGTCGATCCTTTCTAGGTCGAAATCATTGTAAATTGGACAAGGAAAACTACATTCATAGAGGTTAGGATCTTTCTTGGTGGAGTCCAATATTAAAGAAGGTTCTTAGCCAGTTTTTTCTCCCATTAACACCACAAATTTGTTCACTAAGCTCACTACCCTTGGTCATCTCATCCATACACCCACTTCCTAAAGGTTGGCATCCGCCAACAAAAAACTACTATTTTTTACCATATTTGACAAAAATACTTACTTTCTCACATAAAAATAAGGAAATATTCTTCAAAATACAAAAATAATAGAAAAAAGGGGAAAACATTTGAAAATAAAAAAGTGGGAAAAATATCAAAACCATGGAACAATACCATGAGGTGCCCAAAACCAAGGGAAACGTTACCAATCTCAAAACCATGGATCAATACCATGGGTTTCCCAAAACCAAGGTAAAAGTTACCAATCTCAAAACCATGGAATAATACCATGGGGTGCCCAAAAACAAGGGCAAGGTTACAATTGGTAAAAATTCCTATAAATAGAAGGTTAGAGGCCCCCATTTGACACAAACACAAGTTCCCTTCTCCTTTCCGACACTCATCCATTCTTACTCTAGAAACTCTAACCATCATTTGAGCTTGGAACCCTTGTCAATTTTGGCACCCATAGAGTCTTCAAGTGGAGACTTAGTGATAGTTGGAGACTAGGAGAACATTCTACCGTGCAACTACAAGGGCCCATCATCGTCTGAGTTAACTCGAAACCAGTTGTAAAGCCTTATCCATTCCAAATAATGAAAGAAGAAACATTTATTTCTATTGCATGTTTCTTGAATGGGTTATAGTTTTACTATTTTGGGTTTCTACTCTTACAATTGATATTTACAATCACCTTTTACTATTACTATTTATGGTTTAAATTTACTACATATTTTACAACGAAACATTTACATTTCCTAATTTTTCATTTACAACTCATACAACCTTTGCACCTTAGTTTATATTTTCGATCACATAGTTTGGCTCATATTTTACTAGGGTTCACCTGCATTTATTGCACCATCCCACACACTAGTGCCGCAAGAGACACTCTTTTATGTGCCTTCTACCTTGGCTTCTCTAAGACAGTAGAACCCCATTTTTCACCTCTTGGTGTGTGAAATCACCCACAACACCTCTATTGCAACAACATTACATCCATTGACAAGTGTTAAGAAATCTCTTCAGTGGGGAGGAAAATAACAAAAATGATTCGATACTTTGAAGGAAATAATTAGCACCACACTAGTTTTGGAGTTTCCATATTTACGACAACCATTTCAGATCAAAACAAATGCTAGTGCCTTTTCCATGTGATCTATTCTTATGCAACGACAAAGACCCATCTTCTATCATTATAAAACATTTTCAACTGAGGTAAGTAACTATCCTACCTATGATAAGGAACTATATGCATTGGTATAGACTCTGTTAAAAAATGGAAGCATTATCCGATGGGTTAGGAAAATATTATACACACTGATCATAAGCCACTTCAATTATTGCACTCACAAACAAAGTTACACCAAATCAAGAAATTTAGGTGGATAGGGTTTTTAAAATAGTTCAATTTGATTATAAAATATAAGAAAGGGGTTCAAAACAAAGTAGTTGATATGTTGTATAGACATCGCATGACTGCATCCATTATTCTTCAAAATAATTTATTGGCACAAGAAAGTTATATTGAACAATATGATGAAGATAAATATTTTAAGAATGTGTATGCTTCATTAATCCATGGAAAAAAATAGAAGAGGAGAATTATTATTTGCATAATAACCTTTATACTACATGGGAAAACTTTGTATCCCATAGGAAGAAAGGATACATGTAATTAGAGAAGCGCATTCCTCCCACATTGGTGGTCATTTTGGAGTAGGTAAAACATTGTCACAATTGAAAAGGTATTGTTATTGGCCGCAAACATGGGAAACAGTTTCTAAATATATAAGGGGTTTTGTGACGTGTACGACCAGTAAACCTAGCAATAGAAAATTGGGAGTGTAGATGCCTCTTCTAGTTCCTTCCTGTCCTTGGGAAACTATTTCTATGGACTTTGTTGGAGGATTACCTTTGTCTCGTAAAGGGCATGATTATTTGTTTGCAGGAGTGGACAAGTTCAACAAAATGTTCATTTTGATACCATGTAAGAAGAAAGTCACAACTAACAACTCACTTTTTCTTCCAGTTTGTTTGGGTTCATTTTGGGTTTCCTATTTCCATTGTATCTTATCAAGATTCCTGATTCTTGGGAAAGTTTTGGTCAAAATTATGGGGTCTTATGGATACTAAACTTAGGAAGATCACAACATTTCATCCACAAACCGAAAGACAGATAGAGGTAGTAAATAAAACAATTATTCATCTTCTTCAAGGATACTACAATAAATATCCTAAGCTTTGGGATGAAAAGTTGTAATACATACAACATGCTTACAATAAGGAAACACACTCTTCTAATAAGAAATATCATTTTGAGACTTGTTTTGGATATTCACCCAAAACACCACTAGATTTTTCTTTTGGAAAATAAAATGTGGTAGATGGACATCCTGATGCCAATGCATCTTTTAAGTTCATTCAACAAATGCAAGTAGTGAAATGAGCAGTGCAAGAACAGTTGGAGAAAACCTAGGAAAAGTATAATGCTAGGAATGATATGCATCAAGTTGATCATCAATTTCAGTTTGGTGACAAAATTTGATTATATACTAGTAAAGAAATATTGAAAGGAGAATGCAAAAATATTAAGCCAATCAAGTATGGTCCTTCTGAAATTTTATAAAGGTGGGCACAAATGCTTTTCACTTGAACTTGCCTCCATATATGCAGATATATTTAGTTGTGAATATTGAGAATCTTAAGTTGTATGAACCTCCTATGATGATGGAAGAGGAAACTGATGTACAGATTCCTTCTATTGATGATATATCACTAGATTATATGAGGAATATGTCATCTTTGACTGAAAGGTAAGGAATTCATATTGGGGTTTTGTAGAGTACCTTCGAATAGGCCTTAAAGGGATGAATCTGAGTAAATAAAAATGGATGGAGGTTGGAAAGGTGAGGGAGCCCCACTCTCGCTTTCAGTATAAACCAAAATTTTTGGATCCAAAAGCTTCCAGTGGGGAGGTTTGATCCAAGTGGATATCCCAAGTGACTTAAATTCAAACTCTTCAAATGCTTAATAAAATGTAACAGTTGTATAGATCTTACCGAAATATTTATGTTATACCCATTTTGTCAAATTTGGACTTTGGATGTGAAAATTATCACCATTTGAACTTTTGAGATTTGGACCAATTACCTTTCGACAAGTGACATGTGGAAGCAGGGCCTATCTATGATTTTTGAATCTGATTAGGTCGCGATTGAAATTCAGGATAGGATATGACAGTTGTGTCAATACTTTGCTAACTATCGGCTATCGATTTATGACATCAGGATGGTCGGGAGTTGGGAGTCGAAAGGTCAATCGGGGAAGTTATGTTGCCATTTTTGACCTTCAACTTTCGAAGTCGGGGTAAAAACATTCAAATAAGGTCAGCATTGGAAATTCAACATCAGAAAGTCAGCACTGAACAATGAAGGTCAAAGTGATCGATGGTCTAGCTTGCTTGACATTAGATTAGATGAACAATCCTAGTTTAATTTGGAAGTTACATTGATGTATTTAGTTTTTCAGGTTATACAAATATATTAAGATATGGAGCTTTGAATTCAATCCTCATTTCATGCCATTTTTCTCCTAATATGGGAATGGATTCTTATCCTATGGGTAATTTAAGAATCGAGATGGATTTTGTCCCAAATTGGGCACGTTATCCATGAATCTTCATCATCCAAATTATTTTATTTAACAAATTGTTTTAGACATGGATGAATAGGGAGAGTAACAAAGTAAGAGAGACATAGAGGAAGAGGAAGAAATACACAGTTGGAACAGTAAGAGTTTAGTGGATTTCATTAGACAGGAATTTCAAACTATAGAAGCAAACTGCGAGTTGTTTAGTGCTTGAAGATACTGCATGGAATACTGAGAGTCTCCTTCTTATACGCTTGAGGTATAGCATTGAGATTTTTTGTTCTCTTTGTACATAGTCATATTTATCGCATTCTCTAGAATTGATGTAACCATTTTCATTTGAAGGATTAATTCAATAGTTCGCACTAGAAATGGACCTAGAGACGTAGGCATTCTGATCTGAACTCCGTTAACAAGTTACAGTATTCATTTTCATGGTTGCAGTCTCTGTTTATCTGCATAATTCAATTCATAGTGTTCTCTTTAAGCTTATTTTTTATGCCTTATTGAAACTTAACAATTAAAGAACAATTAACATTTAAATTCTTGTTGGTTAACTAAAAGGTTTTTGAGTTTATGAATTAATTACATTATGTTACCATTATCACGTTGTAATCGAAATTATGTATGATAATAAGCATATATAAATAGAGATAGAAAGAATGAAAGTAATGGTCACATCAACAAGAAGTATTTTTTTATCAATAAAACATAATCTAAGAATAGGGTATAATCATCTCTTAACATCTGGATGAACAACTTATATATGTGGATCATACAATCAATTAGATAGTTGTAACTATATAAATATCTACTAATTGGTCTAATAAACTCAAGTATATTTGGATGATCAATCATTGGTCGGTCAGAAGGACCTATTTGACTCATTGACTAGTCTCCTCCAACAATACCTTTTATGATTATTGTGAAAGAATAGAATCTCATGACAATGTCACCTTCATGCACCTTTTTTTAAAATCATTAGAAGAGAGGGATGTTGAAGAAAATTTTGTGTTTCCCAATAAAATTTATACTTCATGGTATGAGATCATATATTGGTTAAATTCATTGTTTGGGAGCATCGAGAACCTTACTGAATAGCTATGGAATTTTAGTCATATATCTTTCAAAGAGAATGAATCCATAAAATATTTCAACCTTAGTTTTACGAATCTTTATAACAATATTCCCAAGTTTATTCAACTTTCCCAACAAAATGCCCTCATCCAATGCTATGACTGTATTCCTCCTCTTTGTTGACGTCAATTGGAAGAGGGGAATGTTAATTCTCTTGGTTCCTCTCTCCAAAAAAACATCCATTTTGAAGAGAAGAGCCAAAGGATGGGGTTTCTTGTACTGGATCAATTATCTAGTTCTAAGACCAATGTGTCTATCATGCACCAAATGATGCATGAAATGTAAAATCAAGTGATTTATTTAGAGAATAGGATTATGAAGGAATATCAACCAACTCCTTCTCAACCTCCCCACCTTCTAACTTCACCCAATACAACAAAATATATTGATTCTTCCATTTGAACTTGGTGCAATTTCTGCAATGAGTGCCACAAGCCTTCTCCTTATGAACCCTACCTATCATATCTAGAACGAGTAAGAAGGGTCATGCTTATGATATCCATAATCAAAGAAGATCCTATCGACAAATTCTATGCTATCATAATCATGTATTAACTTTTATCTTACCCAAAACCCTACATAAATAAAGTGAATTATAATGATAAGATAATTACACCTTCTATCCTTGAGTCAAGACCTTTGTCGACCAATCCAGTAAATCATTCTAGCATTGCATCCCACCCATGTCTACCTTTCCATTTAGATGTGTGCCTTATGATTTGGCCAGGGATGATTTTAAGGAACCATACTTATTTAAAAGTGTATAAATGTTGGTGAATATTACCAATTCTTAAAACGCCAACTATAAAATGATTGGCGATATTTTTCAAAAAATATTTTAATTTCCAACGATTTTATATCATTTATATAATAATTTGGCGATTTTTAGGGTGAAAAAAGTTTACCCCATCAAAATTGGGCGAAACAAGGCTTCAAAAAATGCAAAATGGCAAATCTTTTTGGGAGAAAACATGGAAAAATAGCCCACTGGGCTAAAATTCGCCCCTAAAATTATCCCTGGATTTGTCCACTGATTTAGAAAATTTAAAATAATTACTTTTGAGTCCCTCAAATAACTCAAGCAATATCAAAATGTGAATAACACTCTTGCTACACCTTTCTTATCCACGACATACCTTGGAACAATCACATAGGATATTCAGGAGGTCTTCTCTTTTTAAAATGATCTATTTTCAACTTATTCAAAGAAAGATTATCACATCTGTATTTATAGAGGGGATATCATCCGACCTCATCTCAACATTCCATGGTTTCCCAATCCTCAAAATGAATTCTTAATTAATTGTGAGGCATATAATTTTTAATGTGACATCTGGAAGAATATTTATCATCAAAAAGGGGAAATTGATCCTCATGAGGAAATGATTCATAATAATGTCGATAATGTTTGTTAAGTTCCCAGTGATAATGAATCTTTAAACTTAGATGATGTTGTGATAGATAATTTTCCTCAAGTCTCATTGTTCCATGAATTCACGTTGAATATGCATAGTCCCTTCCGACTATGAGTTAGAGCCTTGTTTTCGATGAGCCTACCCTTGATTCCAAATCTTGCAGGGAAATCCCTCATTCAATCCACAATAATTTCTATGATAACTTAATTAATGATGTTTGTTTTCTTGAGAGGAATTTCAAATTCATGTAGCTTCCTGACCCAAGTGAGCATATCATTCTTGAAAGTGAAGTTTCATCTCAGGATAACTTGCAATATGTTTCTAATAAATGTCATGAGTTTCTTGTTGATCAAAATAATCATGAATAAATCAATGCATCTTATATTATTGTTAATTCTAAAAGCTAAGTTAAATGCATTCATCTTGAGTCAATGAATGATGAAAAATTTGTTGTCATGAACGATGATCAAGAATTGATTGATGAAGCTTTAATTAATGTCAATCATGTTAAATGCATTATTCATATTCATTTGGTCGTTACCAATGAATCAAATAGGAAATTTATCAGGTTATTTTTTCAAAGATTATATTTGGGATTCACGGGTTGTCAAATTTTTAAATTTCTTCTATATTTATTTTTCTTTGATTTGAGAAAACCTAAGATTCCTTTGCATATCTTCATGATCACATCCATCTTGATTACTAGTAGACAAAGTAAAATTTTGAGAACAAACATAAATCAAATGATAACTATAAAAATAAATATGCATTCATATACATCAAATGGTGTGTACCATGATTTTTTATTTTTTTCTTTCGTTAGAGTAGATGGTAGATTTCCTTTAGTTTTAAGGAATTTTACTTTCTTGTTATGCATATGTTTCATTTTCGTCCCTTGATTTAGGAGGCCTTATTTTGAAGATTAGCAGTTTGAATTTCTTAGTTAGTTTCTTTTTCATTGTTTTCTTTTACAGTTTCCCAAATAAATTCCTTTGAAACTTGACATCTTTAAGTGCAATGCACCACTACGCTCTTTCACTAGATTGTTTTGTTGATAAATCTAACATGATGATGATTAGTTTTGTTATATACCAAAGAACATGACGTGGATATAATGGAACTATTGGATGGTTCCGAGCTAGTGATCATCATGGGGTACGTTAAATTGTTATTTGCATATTGTTTTTTGGTTTTCCAACACTTCTTTCATTCCTCAACTTCACCCATTGTGGAATACTAACCTCACTCATTTCACTTCCAAATATTTTCGTGGATGAAAATGAGTGCATGTACCTACTTCATGGTTATGTATTTATCCTATCATTGTCGAGTCATCATCTATCATCTTGATCCTTTCTTTGTTTTTTTGTTTGGCTAAATGTTGATTCTCAATATCAACATTATTCTAAGGGGTCGGAACATGACATCTTAGATGAACATATTAAACTTTGTTTTTTCACTATTCCATCTTCATCATCACATCTAAGGAATACGTTTTGTCTTGTACATGTATCATTTCACCAAATTTGATTATTTTTTACCCCTTTAACAGGATTGCTAAGATGTGCCTTATGTGTCATGTCATGGTCAAGTCGGGTTTTTCGGATGATCACTTCCATGTTATACTTATTCATGTTGTGGGGTATATGTCATCAATTATGCATCAAACCACTATTCAAATCCATATTTCATTCGGAAATATCCGTTGTTATTTGACCCTTTTGGCACTTAGTTGGTGTTTCACTATGTAGGTAGTTAGTGCCTTGTCAATTAAATGGGTAGGTGGGAACAATGACATTTTTACCTTCTCCTTTTAGTTTTATTCTATCTTTATTCAACGATATAGAATCCTTCATATTTATTCCCCACGGTTGATTAACTAACGCAGTGAATGTTTTAGAACCTTCTTTTGGATCGATCACTTCAAAATCAATTTGAGCATCAATTTCCATTATTTTAGTATTAAAATTCTTCCATACTCCTATAGGTTCAATTAATCCATGGTCGATGAGCTTAAGATATATACCCGACTCAGGAAATTGCGGTAAACCCAGTGTTTCCCAAGTAGACCTGGTCATTATATTTGCTTGAGATACAAAGTCGAGGATGACTTGTGATATGCAATATAATTCAGCATTAAGTTTGACCAATGGGTTGATGTCAACTTTATCTTTTTTATTAATTTGGCATATATTTTTAGTAACTTTTTCATTCCTTGGGTTATTTCTTATCATATGCATTACGTCAATTAGTCGTGTGATGAAATATTCATTCACGGAAAGTTGCAACAATTCA
>LPNX011108276.1:0-79888 GCA_001517045.1 Pseudotsuga menziesii
ATATATATATATATAAACTAACTCATAGTTTATGAATGGATAATTGGTAGCTGATGCATAGATAACTCGTCGTTGATGAATGGATAACCAACAGTTCACGGGAGTTAACTAGAAGAATGAAAGAGAGTAAAAAAGAATGGAGAAAGTAGTTGATGCATGGATAAAACATCGCTGATGAATGTATAACCAATAACTCATGGGATTTAACTAACTCTGCTTGGTATGAAGGCATGATTTAGTTCCCTAGTGTTCATTTTTGAGGGGGGGGTTTGTTCCCATGTGCTTTTCCTCATTTCCGTAGTTACATGTGCAATTATTTTTTCATTATTGTTGTACGAGTGACCTTTGGTCTCTGGTGCCAAGGCCCAAGTTGTGTAAGTTTTGATTAAGAGGGGGTGTTATGATTATTGAATAATCATCCTTTATTCACCATAGTCTTTTTATCAGTTTCCTAGCTTAGGATGATATTATCATTTTCATTAGTGCATTCATATGTTATCTAGGGCCCACAAGCCACTTGACGTTCCCTCGTGCATCATTTTATGAGATCTAATGACCAATCCCAAGATTTTAGGAGCACACTTTGAGTTACAGGAGTTCCACCTTCAATTCACTAGAGTGGAGTTAGGATCTGATGGCCACCTTCAATGCACCTTCAATTAGCTAATGCGCATCCTTTGCATTATTTTAGGATAAAGGAACCCATGCACACCTAGTAAGGGTCAATTACTTGATTATTATTTGTTTCAGTTGTCTGGAGTTGCACTAGTGTGTCTTTCAGTGGTGTCCTAAGTTAGTCAAGTTACAGTTAGGGATTCGAGTCACTCTAGAGTAATTCGATTTTCCTCCATTGTATTATATTATGTGATTACATAGATTAATGATTATTGTCTCCATTTATTGCGGTCATATTCTTGCTTCTTGTCTGATTAATTTCACACTACAATTTTATCATCTTTTACACTGCAATTCATCATCCTTTGTAATTTTTTCATTGTAAGGTATTATTCATGCTAATGATATCCCGTGATTGATAATTTTACAGACTATGATGATGAAGTTTCCAATGAAGCAACTTGTGTATCCCACTGTGTAGATGTGCATATGGATGGTGAAGATGCAGATGAATAATTTGACATTGTAGGAGGTAGTAGTTGAGTGAACCCAACAATGTCAATTGATGATGATGAAGAAGATGGAGAAGTGGATCATATAGAAATATGTTTTGTGGTAGAGAACAAAAATGAGGATAGAATAAATCCCATTGTGCAATTAGATGAATAAGAAGATGAAATGGAAAAATGCAATGTGCCAAGAGGAATAATTGATATTATTGATGATTTATTTGATTATACAGGTCTAATGAATGGATATTGTAGCCGTCGTGAATATGTTGCAATAAAAGTTATGAAGCTAAGTGCAATATTGATGTTGTTGATAGGATGATCCATGAATATGTTGAAGATCCTACTATAATAGAAGAAGAACATGGGAATGGATTTTTGTCCTATAGTTCATATACAATAGAATATGATAAGGTAAGAAAAGCAATTTTTTTAGCAGTATATGATGAAGAATAATTGTTACATAAAAATGGTTGCAGTTAGAAATGGAGTTGATTAATGATATGTTAAGTAGTGAAGTGAGCCCACTTGCATATCTAATTCAAGTGGATGATTAATAATGGTTGTGAAGAGAATCCAACAATGAATGTCGTTGGTGATATATTTGATGTTGAGGGCAAGCACTGTTTAGAGGTTCTGGCGCAACAAGTGTAGGCTATAGAAAAATTTGTAGATAAGGAAAAGGATGATGAATCAGGTAATGAGACCCTTACGATTAACCCTATAGAATTGAAAAATAAAGTAAAGGAATGTGTTAGTTTAGGAACCCATGAAAAACAAATAGATAACATGGGTAATGTTGTGAGTAAATATGATCCTCAAGTTGTTGAACCTAAAATGAAATTAGATGAGAATGAAGAGGGGATTGAATTTCTTGAGGATCTAATAGAAGTCGAGAGAGATGAATATACAAATGAGAATCCATTATGTGATCAAAATGAAGTTACACTTTAAAAACCTACAATAATGAATGAAGTTGTAGAAGACGAAGAAGAAATGAATGGGTATGTGTGTGAGGGTATAGTTGGAACAGTGGAGACTTCCATAGAAATTGTAGTGGAAGTAGAAAAGAGCATGGAATAGGAGAAAAGTCTATTCGAATAAAATGAAAAAGAATTTTTGAATATTTTAGTTGTTTTCACTGATGACCCATGTGAGTGTGTAGGTGTTTTGAACAACAATGAAAATACAAATAAAATTGTTGAGGTTGCATATGATGATGAAGTACTTCTAGAATATAAGTGTGATGAAATGACAATTTAGGTAAAATGGATTCAAAGTATGATGTTTGGAAAAGTTGTTGAAGACCTCATAACATATGAGGTAGAGTTTATAATGTTGGATGTTGGTTTTATTAGCAACATAGTTCTGTTGAAAAACGTTATGGATATAATATGTAAGAAGAGGGACTAGTTATAGATCTAACCCATGGTGAATCCCTCAGACATGTGGATAACTGTAGAGTTACATTTATAGCTATTGATAGGAATATTGTTTCCTATGGAGCATAGGGTATACTATATTTTGGGCTAGCGAACAATGTTTTGAATGATAATGAATGTTGCGGTTTTGATGAATTGGGAGATGGTCTAAAGACCAAGATGAAATCAATGATGATAAAAACAATTCCATATTATTGGTTCAAAGTTCGCAATTGTAGGAGGAAGAAATAGAATTTTTAAATTTTAGTTGTTATCCTATTTTTTTTTTATTAATCCCTCCCATGTATAAAGTTTGTAGAAGCAGTTTGTCACTTTTTGAGTGTATCAGTGATGAATATCTTGGTTGAATGTTGTGTTTAATTTTCCTATGGATGTTTTAGCTCATATTTGTAGATATTAGGTTGTTATGAGTGTGATGTCCATGTTCATGGAGTCATTATGAATACTCGTCGTTAGGTTGAGAAAAGTTTGGAAGTTAACTAGTTATGGGTAGTAGCAGAAGTTAGCCACCTATTTTTGTTGAGATAATTAAGGGGGGAATGTTAGAGGTAATTATTTCTCATGTCTCATACCTATTCAAATTAATGTACTTCAATGCCATTAGAGAAGAGTGCAAACAGGAAGAATGGACAGATGAGATCATCCACTATGAGCTCGAGGAAGGATCCCATCCGTAATATCAAGCATGGAGAAAGGTCATATTCCATAGCTAGTGATTGAAGATGCAAAATCTAAGTCTGAAAAAGTGTGTCCAGTTTGAAACACCATGGGTGGATCGACGTAGTGTCAACTAGTAATTCATGTCATAGTTTCAAATGAGTTGACAGCTGAATAAAGCCATGAAGAAAAGGGTGACATGCCACAAGTAGCATGCATTAGAGCTACATGTCATGGTTGAAAAATTAGTGGACCATTTGGATAGGATGGCAAGAAAAGGTCGATGATGTGGGAACAACGACAAAGTAAATCAACATGGTATATAGATGTTGATTTGAGTTATGATGGAGAGAGGCAATGAAGAATCCTGACGTGGCGTTATATCTTAAATCATGTTAGCGTTGTGGAATTTGAGAGTGTATAACATAAAAAGAGTGTTATCAGTGGAGTTTGCACCTAGAATACTAAGGCTCAAAGTCCAAATATCCTTGAAGTTTTTTGTCAGTTGACTATGTTTTGTATTATGAATATCTTCTAAAGGTAAAGTGGGGATCACATATAAAATAATCAAATAAAATAGATGACTACGCTATGCTCAAACAAAAATAATATGAGTATTCATTATATAAAAAGAAAGATTCAGATTAAGAATGCATAATAAACATTAACCCATTCACAAATATTCTAGGATAGAAAACATTTATTAGAGAACAAAATTATGAATCATGTGCTCATACTGAACATAAACATTCATTATGATAAAAGAAAAAAATGGGTTCATCTTGAATATAATATCATTCCAAGATAGTCTTTATATAAGCCATTAAAATATAAAATACATGCATGATAGATGATATCCTGTAGCCTGATCTTCCAAAACTATTTCCTAATTCCTTTCTTATTCTTTGTTGTCATATTTATGCAAAATGTTTTAAAACGGGAACAGTTTTGGGATCCAATATTGATGGATCGAATAAACCAAAAATAGAGAAAAGGTAATACATACTCTATCTATATCTATGACTCATAACATAAAATCTACCATTTATCACTAACGACTCGAAAATAATGATGAACCATAACATAAAATATGTCATCTATCATTTTGAAGATTTTGGAAATATGAACTGAGTTTGGAAATGAATCCAAGACCATAACATCCGCAAATGAATGCCGAAACACAATGTCTGCAAATGGATGACAGACCACAACATTCGCAAATGAATTCCATACCACAACGTCTACAAATGAATGCTATATCACAATGTCCGCAAATGAATACATGACCGCATCTCATTGGGATCTTCCTATTTGAAGATACGATCAACCTTCCAGAGATATTCCTTGCGAGGATACCACCAACCATGTTAGGATCTACTCTTGTTGATACAACCATTCATGCTAGGATCCAACCTTGATGATGTCACCAACCATATTGGGATCTACCCACAAAGTTTCGACCATGATCTCTATACAGTGACCAAATCACTGGTGCTCATTATTCTTTTCTTGTACATCCATAAATTATTTCTCTATAGGAACATACTGGAGCTTCATGACTCCTCTATGCAACATATCCCGTACTTTGTGAAACACCAAATTCTCTACAACTCTGGTTGTCACAATAAATATCAGTTACATCTATCTCGACATCAAACAATCCTACCATATTGCTTCACTACAGGATGAATCATGATGAAATTTAATCATCCTCGACTGTACTGATGCTAACACTGGTTTTCTTTCTGCTAATCCATGAGATCAAACATGATCCCAAACTAAAACATTATCCTGAGGTGCTCTTTCTAGCAATTCCTCTTTGCGTCTATAATATATGTCCTCTCCTCTTAGGTCATCGACATATACTAGTCTTTCACATTCAAACTTAAATTAAAGGTTGGGACCGGCTTTACTCTTGGTAAAGTATTAATTCATCAAAAATCTGTCCATCCTGTCGTACCATGTAAAAATCAGATATCTTCTGCAGTTACTCCCTCTGGAGCAGAGCATCATCCTCCCTCTGCATTTTGTACTCCATGTATTGAAACATTCTGTATTGGAGTGACAAGTAGCATCCTATGCTAGTGATCTTCTATGTATCCATATCAGGTCACAGGATACCATGATCCTTTATCTTGAACTTTGTTGACAAGTTCCTCTTGCACCCATCTGTGATCTTGTCATCCTCTATAGGATTCCATCTTTAACTTTGCAACAAAGGTTAAGATCTTCATCACTCTAGGTGATCTTTACACTCCTCATGTAACTATATGTGCTTATCCATGGGTTCCTTCTGAGCTCATACAAATCCTTTTGTGCACATGTGGTTCTTTGTTCGATATACAATTCTACTTTACTAAAGAAGAGTGTCTCGTTAATGGAGTACTGCATGTCATTGTCTACTCCCTCTTTCTGAGAGAAACCACAAAGCTTGCTTTTTATCCCTTAGTGTTGTCATATGTTTAATACTTGATCTTCTAGATATACACCAAAGACACTACATGATTCCCTTCAGGTCTTGAAACTACATCCTATACATCATTCCCCATGATCAACTGGTACCATTTCACATTGGATACTTCTTCATAGATGGAAGGATCTATATCAATGATGTCCCTCAACAATTCCACATATATAGATTGTATCTAAAGCCTCTTACTTTCATTGGATTTTTCATCATAATTTTATTCATCTTGAATTATCTCTCATGCCCAATATGGTCATCACTTTTCGAGATGGATCTACCGCTCTCTTTAGTTCATATCATGATTCTTATATTCTTTTGAAGATATTTATTTTGTCACATTGTCTCTGAACCTGGGAGCTTCAGATTCATCTTCATGTATGTTTACTGGAGTGAATCTCTAACTAAACTATCATCACTTATGCTTTGGGACAAGTCTCATCCTTCTTTTCTTGTAGGTGATTGTTCACGATCTTTCCTACAAGTCAAATAAATCAGTTGCATGGTTAGAAACATTTCTTAATATTCAAGACATATTCATAATGAAAAATTCTTATGCATAAAGGTATAATCATGCAACTATTTTAGCCAATGCAGTATTCATCCATATCACGTATACACATGGAATCTTTCTAGAATCGTTCCATCTCTACCATAACATTATTCAGATTGTGCACTAATCCCAATCTGTTAGCAAAGAGGTTTCATTCTACATAAGTAGCAATGGAATGTTGTGTATCACAATAGGCCACTTAACCATCACATGCATCTTAGTAGTATATTGTCCAATATGCAAACATTCTATCATGCATAATACATTTCCTTGAACATAGATAGGTACATAACTAAATGTTATTTAAAAAACTAGGTATATAGGAAATGAAACCTGAAATACTTATATTTGTTTTTTTAGTAGACTCCTTCTTGATCCTTATGTCTTTAGAAGAATATCTGGAGCGTTTTACTTCATCATCTGATTCTGGTAACTTGTCTTTGTTTGTTTGGTGGATGGACTCCTTCTTGATCCTTATGTCCTTACAAGAATACATGGAGCCTTATACTTTATCATTTGACTATGGGAACCTTTATTTGTTTGTTTGGTGGGTGGACTCCTTCTTGATCCTTATGCCATTTCAAGAATAACTGGATCCTTATACTTCATCATCTGATTCTCAGAATATGTCTTTGATTGTTTGGTGGGTAGAGTCCTTATTGATCCTTATGTCCTTGCAATAATAACTGGAGCCTTTTATGTCATCATCTGGTTCTGGGAACCTATCTTTTTTTGTTTGGTAGGTGGAATCCTTATTAGTCCTTATGTCCTTGCAAGAATAACTGGAGCCTGCTGCTTTTGATTTTGGGAACCCTTGTATTGGTTTTGAGTCTCGCTAGCTGCATTCCTTCTTATCTAATACTGAAATGGATAAGAGTATGTTCTTTGTCTTTACCATTAGAATTCATATTCCTCATTACTTGAGGAATATTCCTTTTCTTCTTTGAATATTTTATTAGTTGGTTCATCATCTTCAACAGTGTGAGCATGATGTATTTTCTTGTTTGAATTCTTTTTGAGGGAGCCTCTATTTCTGGGACAAACTCTGGAGTAGTGTCCCTTCTCATCACAAGTGTAGCATCGAATGTTTGGATGGATCTCTTCTGAATTCCTTTTGTCTTCTATTATGATGCTGGCCCTCCTTCTTTATATGATTTATTCTAGAGTAAATTGTGAGAGCTTGACCTTCAATTTATCCCATATTCCCCTCTTTTGTTATGAGTCGAGATTCTTCTTGTGTGCATTCTTCCCATAGTCTACTGAAAGAGATCAGCTTCCTTCTTGCACATATTCCTTGAATGAATGAATCCCATGATCTTGGGATGCAATTCAAGGTGGTCATAAAAATCTCTCCTTCTTCCACATTCACTTTTACTTCTTTAAGTTGTTCCTTGATTTGAGAAACCCTTGTGAAGTGAGACTGCATGGTCTCTGAGTTCTGTATCTTCACAATTTTTTGTTGGTTCCTCAATGTCATCTTTTTGTTGATATTCTTTCCTTCGTACAAGATAGTAATTGTATCTCATTGGGAGTATACAATGATGATACATGTGAGATCCAATGGAGACAAAAACAATCCTATTGTCTTTAACTAAGTACTTCTTGTACTCTGTCTTCATCTCCCTCTAGATATGCAACTTCTTCTTTGACATAGTTATCCAGGTTATGCTTCTTCAGGTATGAGAATCACTCTATACTTCCATGATTGGAAGTTCTTGTATCCTTCAATATTTTCCTCAAGATTGGTTTTGTTTGTCATCATGATAAAAAATAAGAATCTCAAAATGGAAAAAGAGAGGATAGAACTTACCAATGAGATTGCTTCAACTTGATGCTTTCTTGAAAGTTTTTCTGGAAGACTGCTTCTGGTGGAACTAGGGTTTGATAGAGAAACCATAATTTTTCAAATTGGGTATATTTAAAACCTGATTGGATATAAATATGTGACTCTTCAAAATGATTTGAGCGCCATACTCATTTTCCCAAAACCATGGACAAAACTGCAAAATTTATGATGCCCTAATTTTCTCCGGCAACAATGATAGGTAAAAAATTGAAGATCCACAGAATGAGGAACTTCTTCCATATACATATGTGTCGTCCTAAGGATATTTTTTTATTCATCCTTTTTCAATTGATCAGTGGAGGGAAGCGCTCGGAAGAGGAAGCCCTCGTTTTCTCCAATTTCTACTGCATAATTACCTGATATTATTTCTAATATATCTCCAAAATTCCTCATTCTCCAAGTCTGAAAATTATTCTTGAGATATCCTGATTGGTCTTCTTTCCAAGTCCACAGGTTATAGTATAATTGGATTCTCCAAGTGGGACTCATGCAAATTTTGCCAAGGTGACTTCTTTAAGGTCTGTTCAACATAACGAACTTGTGCAGACTTCAACGTGTCATTGTTTCACCTTCGGGGTCTGAAACTAGGACCACAAAAACTAAAGTTCATTACCTATCTGTTGTGTCTTCTTAAATTTCATTTGGACCTTCCTCGCCCCACATATAGAAATTATCCCTAGGTCACTTGTTTATGTCTATATTATGTAGGAGGATAGAACCCTTATTTGGAGGAATCAAATCTTCTGAAGTATAGTGTATCTATGGCTGAAATTTGCACACAAGGTACATAAATATTCATATTCAGCTTGTAAATTTTTTAGCTTATGAGACTTCTACAATATCAAGTAATAGTGGAAGTCAAAAGATAACTGGTTTTTGTCCTTTAGGGTTTTCTAGCGTGAAACCCTAATGTTTAGTAGCTTCCATTGTAGCAATATTTCAACTCTAAAATAGTTCTTTTAGGGTGGATATGATACCATGTTAATATTTCAATGGTTATACATGATCTACAAACATTTAGCAACATAACATCATTACCATATAAAAAAGGATCATTGAAAGAAAGACAAGCACAACCACACAAAATAACACATAGATTTATCATGGGAAACCCTCATGAGGAAGAAAACCCAACAAAAATTCCTCGATATAGAAATCAACAAAGTACAAGTTAAGACCCAAATAATAAGACTTATAATACCCCAAGAATAATACTAGAATACCTCCTCTCTCCCATATGGACTACTCTTTCTCTATATAGCACAACTGTTGCTTTATGTTGCTTGTCCAAATGAGGGAGGCACCTCTCCTATTTATACTGATCAGCCAAGAGGAATAATAACACAACTGGGCCAACTTCTCCTTGATTCTAGGGCTGAATTTCCTTGGAATACTCTAAAATACATTCTAATAATACTTTTCTGGGTCATTAGAGGAAATTTCAACTCAAAATGGGCCTCCTAAGGAAAATTAATAAAATAATAGTTAAAATAATAAAATAGTATTTATTAATTTTGGAGGAAGAAAAGAAAAAACTACCTTTTTTGTTCGTATTTTCAACATATCTCCCTGTATTTTTACTCAAATTTCGATTGAGAGAGCTCATTGGATGCAGAATTAAATTCCGCATCCAATGAGTACCCACTCGGCATACTTTTTATGGGCCCCGCTACCCCAAAAACAAGAAATACCTGAAAAAAACGCGATGATGACATAATCGTCACGTTTTTTTAGGTATTTCTTGTTTTTGGGGTAGAGGGTACCGTAAAAAGTATACTGAGTGGGTAATCGTTGGATGCGGAATTTTATTCCGCATCCAACGAGCTCTCCCAATCAAAATATGAGTAAAAACACAGGGATATATGTTGAAAATACGAACAAAAAAAGTAGTTTTTTTTGTGATACCTATCCCCAAATTTCTATTAAAAAATTGTTTAAGAGGTGCTCCCTTTTTGAATTTTAAATCATTTTGATTGGCTAATACATGATGAAATGGAATTTGTATTATTTTTGGAAGGCCCATTTTAAATTGAAATTTCCTCTAATGACTACTAACCCGACTTACAATGAATGTTTTACCTCGATACTTTACATGACCAATTACATCAATGAGATCTCCAATCAGAGGACCAACATCTACAGAAGGGGTAGTAACAATAATAATACAAAATATAAGATCTTCCACATTTACATTTATTTAACAATAAATGTACCCCAAGGAGTCGTAAAGATTGGTTTTCCTTTCCCTTGTCCTCTGGCTGCACTTCAATCTGATTATAACCAGAGAATCCATCAATCATTGATATCCTCTGGGAACCCACCACTCACAGTAATATCTAATCATTTTTTTACAATGGATAGTTGTCAATTTCCCCATTATTTTTACGTACTGGCACCAAATTTTCTACCCAATACAAATATCTAAGAGGTATTATGGTCTTTGCATCTAACAATTTTTTGACCTCCTTTTCAATAACTGGAAGCAATGTTGGATTAAGACTTCCAAGATTTTATCTGAAAGGCTTATATTTTTTCCTTAATGGTATCTTATGTTGGAATATGTTGGTGTTATATTTTTTCAAATCTTCATATGACCAAGCAAAAATATCAATAAATTATTTAAGCAGTTTAATTTACCTGTTCCTTTCCTTTCATGAAAATCTCTTATATATTTTAATCATTTTAGGCTCAACTTCAGACCAATATTAAAAATTAAGAAATTTTCTTCAGTAGATTGTAATGTAGGCTTCAATAAAGTATCATCTTTTGAAAACAATCTTTCAAGAGGAATAATCCCTTTAGGAATAAAATTTCCTTTTAGTTCAACTATTTTATGATTTCCAATTGAATCATTTGTACATGAAGTATTTTCATCCCAATCAATATTTTGATCTCATCAATCAATGAGGTAGAGAACTCATATGTTAGTTCTAAAAATTATTTAATCTCTTGATCATCACGAAAAACGTTCCAGTGTTTAATATTATCTGGAAATGAAGGTCTGTATCTTACTTCAATTGGATACTTAAGGTGTGTTAGTTTGGGAACATTCAAGTAAGATGCTTCCAAAGATAATGAATTTGATGTTTGATTATAATATCTCAGGATATAATTTACATTGTAAGGTAATAAAAAATCATCAACCAAATCCCATACCTCATTCCGGTATACTTTCAACAAATGTTGTTTGACCTGATATACATTCTTCACTTGTTGGACTACTAATTCAGACTCACCAATCATAGTAATCCGTTGATTGTTTATTTCCTTTGCAACCCTTAGGTCAAGAATCAATGTTTCATATTCAACAATATTATTTGTTCTTTGGAATTCTAGCTTATACATTGAGGAAATAATCTTACTTCCAAGAGAAATAAGTACAATATCTTCTCCTGCTCCTACTTTAGATGATGAACCATAAAAATACATTTTCCATAAACTAACTGATCACTCATTTTAGGTTGAAGTGTATGATATTTCTCAACTTGTAAAATACATGTGGCATCATCATTTAGATGTAACATACAGGAAAAAAATCTTCCTTAACTGAATAGATTGGATTATTTGTAGGATTTTTATTGTCACTTACCAAATGTGCAAGTTGTACTTCTGTATAAATCCTTCTATACTCAACTCCGAATACCGATATTGTAGAATAATAAATATCCATGTGTAGGGTTCCCCCACCCTCTTTTCCCATGACAAAAACATACCAAATTTAGGAGAAATATCAGCTATGACAACATCCATGAGTACACTTTCATTAGCAACTGTGTAAGGATGAAAACAAGATGTTTAATGACCCCAACAAATTTTCATGCTCTAGAGTAAATGTTATAGAGATCATGATATGGTTTAGTGATAGTAAGCCCTAAATCTTCCATGACTTCCTTAGGCATAAGATTATGTGAAGCACCAGAATCTAGAAGACAATTATGCAACGTTTGATCATGAACTGTAAGAGTGATATAAAATGGAGGGGGGTAATCACATTTATCATCTAGTTGGTCAAATATTTTGGGACCAAAAAAAATGGTTAGATTCTCATCTTGTAAATTAATCACATCTGAAGGGATACAATTTGTTGGAGAATTCATGATTTTGAGAGTAGGATCTCTGTGTGATTGATTTTTAATCAATTTAGTCAATGGAATAGGAATCTTGATTTTTCTAATTTCATGTTCCATATTGAAACTACTATCAATTCTTCCTACTTCTTCTGTTTCTACAACTCTATCGTCACTAGTGGAAAATGAGAGATTGGTGACCATGAGACCAAAAATTTTGGTCATCGCAGTCTCCTGAAAGGCACAAATGACCAAAATTCATAATTCTAAGCGAGCTGACTAAAAAAGACCAAAACAAATGACCACTTTTGGTCATGGGATAGAAACCAACTAAAAATGACCAAGATAAATGACCAAATTTGATCACATGATATGTAGACTACACAGTGACCAGATAACAATTTGTCATTTATTTGGTCATTTTTAGTTGTGTCACCCCGGGACTGGAAATAATTACAAATTTGATAATGCATTTGTACATTTTACTTGTATATGGATTTAAAGACCCCTTAGGGGTCTCTGAATCCATGTACAGTGTTAGAATTTAGTAAATTAATAATGTATTGTCACAACTCAACATGAATTGACCAAATATATATATATAATTCACATTGGTTAATATTATTATCATATATATAATGACAACAAACACATTATATTGTTATATTATGATATATAAACACACATATCTATATATTATAATATAGCTATACATTATTAAATATAAAATAAATAACAAAACCATATAAAAACAAATAAAAACAATAAAAACAAAAAACAATGACACATAACAAAAACACGACCCATATAACAAAACACCTTTCCATTTAGACAAAGACCGAATATCATCTTTATACTTTGACAATGACCTAATATCATGTGTCACAACTCAACAACTTGGAATCCCCTTATTTGTATTGAGCAAGAACACATGCTCTTTATTGAGTGCTCTGATAGAATAAAATAGATGTCATGAAATTCAAACTAGTGCCATAGTGTTACAATTTACTAGATTTTAACGTTGAGCTGATGGATTCAAAGACCCATTTCTAGGGGGTCTCTAAATTCATCTATAATGTTAACTTTTAGTAAACTATAAAAAAGTATTGTCAAAATTGCAATTTTCCATTTTTCGAATTCCCTCTTAAAAAGGGATCATATAATTATTATATATTGTAGCTAATATGTAATATTGATATATTAACAGTTGTGTATATTCATATGCTTAATTTTATATAATATAAGTAATTATATATTTATTTGTATTTATATAATAAATTAATAATATATCTTATAGTAAAGTTAATATATATAAACATATTATATTTAAATATTATATTATATATAATATCTTTAATATTAAAGATTAAATAAAAATAAAAAACAAAAACAAAACAAACACAATGAAAGCCTCAAAAAATAA
The DNA here is from genome assembly GCA_001517045.1 of Pseudotsuga menziesii. Lineage (NCBI taxonomy): Eukaryota > Viridiplantae > Streptophyta > Pinopsida > Pinales > Pinaceae > Pseudotsuga > Pseudotsuga menziesii. The sequence goes on from LPNX011108276.1 coordinate 13,577, forward strand.
GAGGCTTTGGAGGGAAGGGTTGGACATGAGAGGCCATGGAGAGAGGGTTTGCAATGGAATGGCACACGCCTTGACATAAGATCCACGAAGCCTACAAACAAGTCATGGAAAGGATATCAGGGCCTCGTACAGTCTCTGCATTCAAAGAAAAGGGAATTCTCTTTGTCAATGAATTTGTCTTGGCCGACGACAATTTGGTCACCAAGTTCCCTACCTGGTCGTGGTAATATTTTTGGCATAAATTTTTCTTTCGAAATGTGTTTATTTTCGGGAGGGTGAATATTAAGAGTTAGATTGTATCTAAATAATTTGTATGCATGTTTAGTACGATTAGATGATGGGATTTGACCTTGAAATTTCAATTGCAGATACCCATTAGGGTATTTCATTAAAGTATGTAATGATTTAATTATTTGTCAAATGACTGGTGGGGGAATTTAGGTCTTCTTGTTTGTGAGAGGTCAATACATTAGAAAACCTAGTCACTGCCCTTAATTTATATAGGAAAACTACATAACCCTTTTTGTACACAAAGACAGTTCAATGATGTATGTTGTTGATTTGATTTTATAGAGGTCAATATACTGGGAGATGTCTGAAAGAAATAATTGTCAATTCATAGTTATCAGGATTTGGTATGATTTGGGAAAAATGTATTAGAAAATTTTCTTAAGCCATACAATTTATTCAAAATTTTAAAAACTTTTCATGGGTTAAGATCTGCATCTTCGTTATCCTTTTGTAATGTATGCTCTTTAACGTAATGAATGAACTCTTAATGGATATTGGAATTGCTTCTAGGATTGTAAAATATTCCACCCTCTCTCTTTCTCAAAAACAATATGAGTGTTAAAAAGTACTTTATTACATTAACTAATATATTAATGCATAAAGCACGACAAACCAACACAACAGGTGCTTATACACTGAATGAATATTAGATGGATGGATACTATACAAATGAAAATAAAAAGTATGTGCAGATGGATATTGGACGGATGGAAATAAAAGTGACCAATGAACGAATATTAGATAGGTGGGAGCAAAGGGAAGCATACACCCATCTATTGCAGTTTATATTTGCAAATGTATCTGACTATTTGTAAGGATAGTGTAAAATTTGAGTTGGAGTGAAATTTTATATTGGCACACTATGGATTTTGTTTGAATTGGATGTGATTTTGAAGGAAATTCTACTGAATCAAATCCCTGGCTGATTTTCTGTACGCAAGGGACTGATTTGGATGAATTTTCTTACTATGTTGTTGTGTTCTTATTGTGTTGGATGGATACTGCAATATGATTTTTTGTAATAGAAATTTGAATGAAGTAGAATGTACCCTTTGTGTTTATTTATCTCTTGGAAGAAAGTTTTCAAGTTTACCTTGTACTTTGTTATATGGGATAGTTTCATAACCCCAAAATTTCATAAAAATTTAAAATTTTTAAGATAACATAAAATGTTTGAATACACAGTTTACTAACTGCTAGCGGTTAGTGGAAAATGAAATAGTTTAACCATTATTATTAATTAGTTTCATAATACAATAACTAATACAACTTTCATTTTCCTAATGTATAAAAGATTGACCTTCATTTAGATGTCTTTTAGCTTTACTAATAATTTTACTTTTTGGCAAGTAGGTGAAATCTATCTTTGAAAACTTGGGCTTACTTAGCGTTATGCTAACATAGATGGACTGTTGATTCTTACAGGTTTAACAGGTAATGATCGATCAAGTAGGAATTTAATTCATAAAGTAGCAAGAAGTATATTTGTTGCATGTTAATATGCTAGTAAATAAACTGATTACTTAAAAGCAAGCTCTAATGAGGTAAAGTAACTGTCTTTTATTCGTGAAAGTATTTCTGTCAAATTTAAAGGTAAAGATTTCCAATAGAGTACATGTTTTCTATTTCGTCTCTATCTTACTAGTCCTGGAATTTATCAACCAGTATCTTGTATGTAAAAATGCTCATCGTTAAGTTATAAACTTCAGTACTTACATTATCGCCTTGCTGCATGTAATAATGTAACAACATACAATACCATATTATTTTATAATGTACTAATCTGATCGTTACTTGCATCCTGTAGAGATCTTGCTACTTGGAAATTTCTATGACATTAAGAGTTGGGTTATTGTAACTATATGTATCATCCTAAGATGGAATGTTGCCTATCATCACTTTCATAAGTCTAAGTCATAGGTATATATATTATCAATGTTATTCCTATAACTATAAACCTTGTACATGGTTTACTCCATAGTAAAATTACTATTATTATGTTGTCTCACTTATAACAAGTTGTAGTTGATAATATCTACTATGGTAGATTACATTACCTATAACTTCTGTTCTAAGGGATATCTCCAGTGAAACATTATAACCAAGGTTTCTATACTATGCTAAAATCCAATTAAACACATACAATACAAAACTGTCATTGTAATTAATGATTAGATTCATTATTATTATCATTGGCAAGTTGAGCATACAAAACACTTATTTGTAAAAGCTTATACCAAGGTCGAGCCTTGTGATTGTTTAATTGTCATGGTTAAAATACCTTTACTCTTGTAGTTAAACGACATATATTATAACTACCCTAAACCATCGGTTTCAAATAAATAAAGTTTGACTTCAATATAATATGCAAATATATTATCGTCGTTTTGCAAAGTATACATATTAATTGTTAATTGGAAAAAGTTTATGTTATGGTCGACCTTGGAATTGTTTCAATGACAAGGTTGTTACAACCTTACACTATGGTCAACATTATGAAATCATCGTTAACCAAAAACACAATCCTCGAAACTATCGTATACAATGATATAGTTTTTGTGTTATCATTAGTGAATAATATATATACACACACTCCATAGTCATGTGCATAGCTTGTTTATATATCATTGTGTTAATAATTCGATGATTGGAATACGCAGATGACTATAGACAATACCCATGCTTGGTTGAAAGATTTGGAGGAACATGGTTTGCCCTTGTCCATGCATTGGTGACTTAAAAGGCTGGAAACCCTATTCTCTTGTCATTTTACTCCGAGAGTTTCACTAGCCTACGGGCTGCTCTATGTAATTTCTTGGCGGCCATGAGAGGCTGCTCCTCTGCTTGCTCGCTCCATGGCTTGTGTTTGTTGTTGTTGTAGTTTCAATACTCAGTCTTAGCTTGCAAATCGTCATGCTTGTGAACCTTACTGCGTGAGGTTAATGGTTGTTGTGTTTGGCTCTAGGCCTGTCCATAGTTTTCAGCTCCGCTCTTCTCGTGGCTTGTCACGACATTGTGAAGCTTAAGCTCGCTATCACTGTCTCCACTCCAGGGTTGGTGTAAAGGTTGATTACTCCTCTGTGTAAATTTGTAGAGCTGGTGGTAGCTTCTTCGTTGCTCGAATTCTCTTTTTACTGGTAGGTAAAAACAAACTCAACTCTTCATTATACAAAATCGTTTTTAAGTTACTTAACACAGTTAGGGTTTTCAGATTAGAAGCTGATTTTTTGTGCTAAAGCTTGTAATGTGTTTGTTACAGGAACCCACAGCTACTCGACACTTCAGTGAAGAGGAAATGCAACGGCCGACTTCCGTGGACTCGTGGCCCCAACTGGTAATCCTTGATTTCAAACTCGGTTTTTCCCTACATGCAAATGAGGGTTGTTGAAGGAGATAATACAGTGCTTGGAAGCCTGTTTTCAGTTTCTCGTTAGTTAAGAGATTTTAATAAGATGTTACACAAGTTTACTTTGGAAACCCTTGCTGTTTATGTTGGGTAATGCCAGCCTTGAGCCGTGATATGTATTTGATGTTTAAGTTGAGGATTTAGCCTTACGGCTTCATAAATGTATTACAATTGGTTTTATAATTAAAGATTTTATTAAACTTGAGCTCTGTCTCACATGTTATGATTTCATTAACCTCTAAAATAGTTTTTTCCTTCTTCTACTGTTAGTGAAGAAATTTACTATTTATGATATATTTAGAAGTAAATAATATTAATATGAAGATTGTGGAACAATCATAATGTAAATTATAAATTTTATTCTTATCAGTCCATAATATAATAGTTAGGGTTTTAATGAAAATGAAACCCTTGTGTTTATGTTTTCTTAACTAAAATATTACCTGGGCACTGTTTCTCTTTTGCTTCAGTTTCGTTATTACAGGTACATTGTTTGTTTATTAACCTGTAAATGAAATATTTAATTTTAAAAGAGGTTGTAAATATATTTTTAAGTTTAAGAACACAACTGTATTCAGTCTAAAGCATGAGTTATAGTTTTCTTGTTAATTTTTGTTACACAGTTAATAATATAATTGATTATACTTACTGGGTAATTTTCAATTGGGTAAATTAGTTGTTTAGGGTTTTGACCCTCAGATTTTTCTTTCACTGGTGATAAGCCTGTTTATTCAAAATAATTAGCTCCTATTCATGCCATTCTTAGTTTTTATTTAGTTAAATGTTTATATTTACATTTATTTTATTTACTGCTCTGCAATTTAGAAGTATTCTGAGCTCTGTGAGAAATAGAAGGTTAACTCTGTAACTCTGTTTACTTTTCATAAATAAAGGGTTTTTAAATATAACCCTAATCTGGTTTATATTAAGTATTAGTTTAAGATTTAGTTAATAGTTTGACAAAGATAAACTGCTAGGTTAATAACTCGTTTATAAACTTAGTTGTTGTTTTCTATAAACTTTTACTTATATTAATATACTGTTACTGTAACTCTAGTGTAGTTACTATTTCTTTTCCTGCATTTTATTTAGTTATACTAAGTAAAAACAATAGGCACAAATGAACCATGACACTATTTTTCCTGACATTTTATACATTGAAATAAATTAACTTTGCTATCTACAGATACAAGATCCTATCTACTATTTTCATTCTCTTAAGAATTCTTTCATCTACTTAAAGCATTTTAACTGTGCTAGATTACGACCTAGTTTCCAGATGTGGAAAAACACAGTCCAGAAATTTATTTTCATTCTATTCATTATTCTTTAAACTAATTTCATTTCTATAACAATCTAATAAGAACACTAAATCTAACATTTCACAAACTCTGAACTTTTAACATTCATTTAGCAGATAAACTAAGATTATTTAACTAAAAACAGTAAATTCAAATAACATAGAACTTGTTGAGGACATACAACAATAGCTTTAGGAGGCCGTTCCTCCCTACCAATCTCCTAGAGAGCACTCAAACAACGCTTCCTCAGGACCCTCGAGCCTATTCGTGGTCTTCTTGGCTAAGAACTGGGTGGAGAATGCAAACAGTAGAACTCTCTGTCAACTGATTAGTTCAATACCTCAGTAAAACACTCTACTCTCAATAGTATGATCTTCAGCTTAAAAGCTACAACTAGATCAATTAGCAGTTATCCCCTCAAACAATTTCCATATTTCCCATCCATTGAATTTCTCTGAAGTACATTCATTCAACCTGAATGATCACTTCTCTAGAAAGAGCAGCCTCAACTCTCTTCAACGGGAATTTTTATAAAGATTGCCTAGGTCTTTTGGGTCAGTTTTCATTTATTGAGCCACCTGCTCTGATTCCACTTTATTGGGGAATCATGACCACAAATGTAGGGAGGTTTCCACCTGCAACAGTTGGAAGTGGTTTGAGGATGTTGCCACATGTTGGTTTTCTCTCGACCCAGTCTCCTCCACCAATTTGACCAGTAAACACTCTTTTAACAGCTCTCCTAAGCTGTTGTCTACTCATTTATTTATTTATTTATAATAAAATATTCAGAATTTACATTAAATATCCTTGACCCCACTGGGTCATCAATTACAACTTAGCATAAAATTTAACATATTGTTCCTAAAATAATATAAAATTGTTTTTGTAAAATTGGGGCATGTGACAGACAGGGAGATTGGGGGACAGGTGTTGGGAACAGTTGGAATGATCCCCAAAATTCCAAGATAAAGCTGGAGAGACCTGAAATTTGAAGGGATGACACATAGGATGCCAATGTATTAGACATTCCTTCCTTCCACCATAAATAGACTTGGTTGCTAAATGGCTCTTCCTTAACAAAGTGGGATTTACTTTTGGTTTATATGTGATGGTCATGGGGCATCTGTTATGTTATAATTACGAAGGATTTGAAACTGGCATCATCCATTAGGATAAATTGTCTAGGCTCAGTTAAAAATGAGATATCACATGATAGTGTATACCAGGTCGCATTAACACAATGGCTTATTCTCAGGGGGTTGATCCTAGATCTTTATGAAGAAAACTTAGTCTTGAAATTATAAAATGGTCCTGTTAAGATGTTTGGCCATTCCAAATGTTTCCATAAGTTTTATACCTACCTATTGTCTCCCTCATGGATATCTTAAGCTACTAGGTAATCTCCATGGGAATGGAACCTTGCTATATCATGTGGATCTCCTTGCACTTCCCTATTATTTCTAAGCTCATTAGATGCTCTGATACCTTATTGAATTACTATTTTTATTTTGAAGGAAACCTCACAGGATCCCCCTCTTTCTTAGAATATATGGATGCAGGGTGGGTTGACTACCAACTGCAGTAGTGGCTGGAAACCAAGTGGGACTCAAAACTTAGCTAGAATAGAATTGGATACCTCACAATGAACTCCACCTTGAAATGGTCTGTTTGAACTGTTGGAGCTAACCTGCTCAGCTCCCATACATAATTGTTATCATGAGACCATGTAGAATTAATCTGGAATGCATGTTATGAGATTTAGAGTGCAAGAAGAAATTTTGGAGAGACAAAATAAGTTATACATTCAAAGATTCCTTTTGGTGGTAGTCCATACTACTTACAGATCCCCTCTTTCATTGGGAATTTACATTCCACATCTCTTCATTTATCTTAACCTTTGTTGTGACACATGTTCCTATTAAATTCCCACTTTTACACTTATTCTATAGAGTTGCACCCTTGACTTTAATTAATGATTCAATACTTTCTGTGCAACCACTAGCCAACTAATATCTACTCCCCTTTATGTTGGGTTTTAATATGTATGCACAAACTCCAGCTACAAATTTTGTAGCTCTTGTTGGTATACAAGATTATTGCTGTAAATTATGTGATTTTTGTATGAGGTTGACAAAAAGGTCCTTGAGATCTAAAACTTGTTGTTTTTTTTTTCCAGGTGACCAGTTGGTTTTGTTCATGTCTTGGATTAGCATCTGCAACTACTACAAATTTCCACTTCATGTTGGATCAATATGATAAAGAGTTTTCTTTAGATCCACCTTGAATTAATTTGTGTTAGGTTTTTACCAGGATTTTCCCCAACTTACTTTGAAGAGAATATTTTACTTGGGTTACCCTAAACTAACTCTGCTGACAGGTTTTTTCTTGGATTAACCAAATTCAACTCTGTTGATGGGTCTTTACTTGGTTCACCCCGAACTATCACTTCAAATTTTCTGGGAATATTTAATTCCTCTCCAAAAATTCCTTGCAACTTGACCTGGCCTCATTACAAGATGAAAGTTTGTGCAACCCCCATGAATCCCACCTCAACACCTTTATATTTTTTCTCTTTAATTGAGTAAAAACTCATCAAGGAATGTAAAATCATTTTCTCCAAAGATGCGTTAATGTTTAAACATATGGTCTAATTCAATATGTAAGCTATTCTTGTTTCTTTCATTTTTGTACCCTTAAATTTTTTATGTATGGATTTAACCCCACAAAAAGAAACATCTAATACCCCTTTACACTATTGTGCCTCATAGAATACACACAAATTATGATTGTTATGTTACAAAATTTTACCAAGATATCCCATGTGACATCTCCACATGCTCTACTCCCTGCAAAATATGTTGATTCTTGTGAGGAATTGACAGTTTACAAAGTCTTTTACAAACTCAAACTATTTTTTTTTTGGGCTTTAAAATGCCATCTTTTCTCTGGAAAATCCTTTAGCCCCTTTACAAAGTATATGTGAAGCTTTCCCGCCCTTTACATATAGGAGGATGGATTTCATTTCCAAAGATTCAAAGAGAGATTAATTTTGCACTCCCCTCTTGCCATTTTGTTAGCTGGTACTTTTCCCGTGTCTTCTTTTTATATCTTATTTTTCCCTTTTTAGATGTTTGCTTTTCCTTCTCATTTTTGCTTTCACATTCAAGGTGCTTGTGTTCAACATTCACTTTTGTTGTGATAATTTGAGTTTGGAGGTCCACTCTCTGTGAACAAATTGTGAGTATGTTATAATCTCATCATGTAGTAATCATTGATGGTATTTGAAGACATGTTGCATTGATCAATACTTGAAATTTGAAACATCAGGAACAAATGTACTAAGAAATATGCCTTTGTACCTCTTTTAGAATTATGTGTAACAAGTATGTTCTTGCATTATGTGCATTGAATAGTGGTAATAGGTATGTTCTCACATATTAATATATGTCAAGTTCATATGAATGTTGGAACATCACTTAATAGTATACATCATAAAATCCTAAAATTCAATTTTGCGGTGAACATTAAAATTGTTAGTGTGTTATATTCATACTTGTTTATTTTTTTATCATGCAACTTCTTATCTTTTATATTAGTATAAATATTCAAATTATTTATCTCAATTTTTTAGGGTATATTCCTTTTGGTGTCAAAATAAAACTGATGCAAAATCATGCAACCTTTCATTGATGCATATTCAGTAATTAGTGTTATATTTATTTGACATACTTTGCAGCTTGTGTAATGTAGATTACCAGTCTAATATTCAGTTTCCAAGTCTCTTTTGTTCCTTTCCTTCTGTAGAATGTATTGTTTTTTCCAAACTGTTATGCTCACTGAGTGCAACTGATTTTTTGGTGCTTTTACTTTGTCAGCGTACAATTATTTTAGTTATTTTGCCTAGGATTTCCTAGAAATTTGCTTTTAAAACCTGGGCCTCTTTTTCTATTTTTGAAGTGTAGCTTCTTAAGATGTTCTTTTTAGAGGGTAGCTATAATGTGCATATTCATTTTTGTCTGTCAGGGAATCAGGAAAATCAAGAAAGGGGAAATCATTCTTACTGCCAAATAAGCAATTCTTAATAATTAGAAATGGTGAGTAGATTCAATTTTTATGACCCTTTATAAATACATTATGTTCATATGAATCTTGGTTAAGCTTAACATGTGCATTGATTTAAATTATTGATTAACATACTTATAGCAGTAAAATAGGGACAAATATTGTCCATTTGTTTATCTAGTTCCATGTTTTCGTAGAGAAAGTGCTTTAGAAGAGGAATATGAGGATAGATAAGGAGAGTTTTTGCTTGAAGATGATGGGTGGTTAGCAACACATGGTGCACCCAAATGTATTCATTGCATTATAATATATGAAAAGAATTCATGAATTATGAAAATTGTAGGGATTAATAGAATATATGGACTAGTGGAGTACATCCTAAGTGGGCCCAATGGTTAATAACATGTGTTTCCTCCATGGAAGTCATAGGTTTGAATCCAGAGGGAGGTAGGTATTTACACCTCCTCCCTAGAGCAAGTAGTCAAATTGCTGCATAGAGGGGGTCCCTTTCCCCACAAACAAGGGGGGTATCACATGTCAATTTGGTGTTTTACCGGGTTGTGAATTTCATTCTAGATAAGTAGCAATGGAATGTTGTATATCACCATAGGACACTTACCCATCACATGCATCTTAGTAGTATATTGTCCAATATGCAAACATTCTATCATGCATAATACATTTCCTTGAACATAGATAGGTACATAACTAAACAATGTTATTTAAAAAACTAGGTATATAGGAAATGAAAACTGAAATACTTATATTTGTTTGTTTAGTAGACTCCTTCTTGATCCTTATGTCCTTACAAGAATATCTTGAGACTTCTACTTCATCATCTGATTCTGGGAACTTGTCTTTGTTTGTTTGGTGGGTGGACTCCTTCTTGATCCTTATGTCCTTACAAGAATATATGGATCCTTATACTTCATCATTTGATTCTAGGAACCTTTATTTGTTTGTTTTGTGGGTGGAATTCTTCTTGATCCTTATGTCATTTCAATAATAAGTGGATCCTTATAATTCATCATCGGATTCTCGGAATATGTCTTTGATTGTTTGGTGGGTAGAGTCCTTCTTGATCCTTGTGTCATTGCAATAATAACTGGATCCTTCTATGCCATCATCTGGTTCTGGGAACCTATATTTGTTTGTTTGGTAGGTGGACTCCTTATTAATCTTTATGTCCTTTCAAGAATAACTGGAGCCTTCTGCTTTTGATTGTGGGAACCCTTGTATTAGTTCTGAGTCTCACTAGCTGCATTCCTTCTTATCTAATACTGAAATGGATAAGAGTATGTTCTTTGTCTTTACCATTAGAATTCATATTCCTCATTACTTGAGGAATCTTCCTTTTCTTCTCTGAATCTTTTATATGTTGGTTCATCATCTTCAACGGTGTGAGCATGATGTATTTTCTTGTTTGAATTCTTTTTGAGGGAGCCTCTATTTCTGGGACAATATCTGGAGTAGTGTCCCTTCTCATCACAAGTGTAGCATCGAATGTTTGGATGGATCTCTTCTAAATTCCTTTTTATTCTATTGTGATGATATCCCTCCTTCTTTATATGATTTATTCTAGAGTAAATTGTGAGAGCTTGACCTTCAATTTATCCCATATTCCCCTCTATTGTTATGAGTCGATATTCTTCTTGTGTGCATTATTCCCACAGTCTACTGACAGAGATCAGCTTCCTTTTTGCACATATTCCTTGAATGAATCAATCCCATGATCTTGGGATGCAATTCAAGGTGGTCATAACAATCTCTCTTTCTTCCACATTAACTTTTACTTCTTTAAGTTGTTCCTTGATTTGAGAAACCCTTGTGAAGTGAGACTGCATGGTCTCTTAGTTTTGTATCTTCACAATTTTTAGCCGGTTCCTCAATGTCATCTTTTTGTTGATATTCTTTCCTTCGTACAAGCTGGTAATTGTATCTCGTTGGGAGTATACAATGATGATACATGTGAGATCCAGTGGAGATGAAAAAAATCCTCTTGTCTTTAACTAAGTACTTCTTGTACTCTGTATTCATCTCCTTCTAGATCTACAGCTTCTTCTTTGACATAGTTATCCAGGTTATGCTTCTTCAGGTATGAGAATCACTCTATACTTCCATGATTGGAAGTTCTCGTATCCTTAAATATTGTCCTCAATATTGGTTTTGTTTGTCATCATGATAAAAAATAAGAATCTCAAAATGGAAAAAGAGAGGATAGAACTTACCAATGAGATTGCTTCAACTTGATGCTTTCTTGAAAGTTTTTATGGAAGACTGCATCTAGTGGAACTAGGGTTTCATAGAGAAACCATAATTTTTCAAATTGGGTATATTTAAAACCTGATTGGATATAAATATGTGACTCTTGAAAATGAGTTGAGCGTATGATACTCATTTTCCCAAACCCGTAGACAAAACTGCAAAATTTATGATGCCCTAATTTTCTCCGGCAACAATGATAGGTAGAAAATTGAAGATCCACAGAATGAGGAACTTATTCCATATACATATGTGCCCTCCTAAGGATATTTTTATATTCCTCCTTTTTCAATTGATCAGTGGAGGGAAGTGCCCGGAAGAGGAAGCCCTAGTTTTCTCCAATTTCTGCTACATAATTATCTGATATTGTTTCTAATATATATCCAAAATTCCTCATCCTCCAATTCTAAAAATTATTCTTGAGATATCCTGATTAGTCTTCTTTATAACCCCACGGGTTATAGTAGAATTGGATTATCCAAGTGGGAGTCATGCAAATTTTCCCAAGGTGACTTCTTTAAGGTTTGTTCAACATAACGAACTTGTATGGACTTCAACGTGTCATTCTTTCACCTTCGAGGTATGAAACTAGGACAACAAAAACTAAAGTTCGTTCCCTATCTATCATGTCTTATTAAATTTCATTTGGACCTTCCTCTACCCATATATAGAAATTATCCCTAGGTCACTTATTTATGACTATATTATGTAGGAGGATAGAACCCTTATTTGGAGGAATCATATCTTCTGAAGTATAGTGCATATATGGCTGAAATTTGCACACAAGGTACATAAATATTCATATTCGGCCTATAAGTTTTTTAGCTTATGAGACTTCTACAATGTCAAGTAATAGTGGAAGTCAAAAGATAACTGGTTTTTGTCTTTTAGGGTTTTCAAGCATGAAACCCTAATCTTTAGTAGCTGCCATTGTAGCATTATTTCGACTGCAAAATAGTTCTTTTAGGGTGGATATGATACCATGTTAATATTTCAATGGTTATACATGATATACAAACATTTAGAAACATAACATCATTACCATATAAAAAAGGATCACTGAAAGAAAGACAAGTACAACCACACAAAATAACACATAGATTTATCATGGGAAATCCTCATGGGGAAGAAAACCCAACAAAAATTCCTCGATATAGAAATCAACAAAGTACAGTTTAAGACCCAAATAATAAGACTTATAATACCCCAAGAATAATACTGGAATACCTCCTCTCTCCCATATGGACTACTCTTTCTCTATCTAGCACAACTGTTGATTTATGTTGCTTGTCCAAATGAGGGAGGCACCTCTCCTATTTATACTAATCAGATGAGAGGAATAATAAACCAACTGGGTCGAATTCTCCTTGATTCTAGGGCCAAATTTCCTTGTAATACTCTAAAATACATTATAATAATACTTTTGTGGGTACTACTAACCCGACTTACAATGAAGGTTTTAACTCAATACTTTACATGACCAATTACATCAATGAGATCTCCAATCAGAGGACCAACATCTACAGAAGGGGTAGTAATAGTAATAATACAGAATATACTATCTTCCACATTTACATTTATTTAACAATAAATTTACCCCAAGGAGTCGTAAATATTGGTTTTCCCTTGATCTCTGGCTGCATTTCAATTTGATTATAACCAGAGAATCCATCAATCATTGATATCCTCTGGGAACCCACCACTCATTGTAATATCTAATCAATTTTTTGCAATGGATAGTAGTCAATTTCCCCATTATTTTTACGTAGTGGCACCAAATTTTCTACCTAGGACAAATATCTAAGAGGTATTATGGTCTTTGCATCTAACAATTTTTTGACCTCCTTTTCAATAACTAGAAGCAATGTTGGATTAATACTTCCAAGATTTTATTTGAAAGGCTTATTTTTTTGCCTTAATGGAATCTTATGTTGGAATATGTTGGTGTTATATGTTTTCAAATCTTCATATGACCAAGCAAAAATATCAACAAATTCTTTAAGCAGTTTAATTTACCTGTTCCTTTCCTTTCATGAAAATATCTTAGATATTTTAATCATTTTGGGCTCAACTTCAAACCAATATTACAAATTAAGAAATTTTCTTCAGTAGATTGTAATGTAGGCTTCAATAAAGTATCATGTTTTGAAAACAATCTTTCAAAAGGAATAATCCCTTTAGGAATAAAATTTCCTTTTAGTTCTACTATTTTATGATTTCCAATTGAATATTTTGTACATGAAGCATTTTCATCCCAATCAATATTTTGATCTTAATCAATCAACGAGGTAAAGAACTCATATGTTAGTTCTAAAAATTATTTAATCTCTTGATCATCATGAAAAACTTTCCAGTGTTTAATATTATCTGGAAATGAAGGTCTGCATCTTACTTCAATTGGATACTTAAGGTGTGTTAGTTTGGTAACATTCAGTAAGATGCTTCCAAAGCTAATGAATTTGATGTTTGATTATAATATCTCAGGATATAAGTTATTTTGAAACGTAATAAAAAATCATCAACCAAATCCCATACCTCATTCTGGTATACTTTCAACAAATGTTGTTTGACCTGATATACATTCTTCACTTGCTGGACTATTAATTCAGAGTCTCCAATCACAGTAATCCGTTGATTGTTTAATTCCTTTGCAACCCTTAGCTCAAGAATCAATGTTTCATATTCAAAAATATTATTTGTTCTTTGGAATTCCAACTTATACATTAAGGAAATAATCTCACTTCTAAGAGAAATAAGTACAATATCTACTCCTGTTCCTACTTTAGATGATGAACCATAAAAATACATTTTCCATAAACTAACCTGATCACTCGTTTTAGGTTGAAGTGTATGATATTTCTCAACTTGTAAAATACATGTGGCATCATCATTTAGATGTAACATACAGGAGCAAAAATCTTCCTTAACTGAATAGATTGGATTATTTGTAGGATTTTTATTGTCACTTACCAAATATGCAAGTTGTACTTCTCTATAAATCCTTCTATACTCAACTCCAAATACTGGTATTGTAGCATAAGAAATATCCATGTGTATGGTTCCCCCACCCTCTTTCCCATGACAACAACATACCAAATTTAGGATAAATATCAGCTATGACAACATCCATGAGTACACTTTCATTAGCAACTGTGTAAGGCTGAAAAAAAGATGTTTAATGACCTCAACAAATTTTAATGATCTAGAGTAAAATTTATAGAGATCATGATATGGTTTAGTGACAGTAAGCACTAAATATTCCATGACTTCCTTAGGCATAAGATTATGTGAAGCACCAGAATCCAGAAGATAATTATGCAACGTTTGATCATGAACTGTAAGAGTGATATAAAATGGAGGGGGGTAATCACATTTATCATCTAGTTGGTCAAATATTTTGGGACCAAAAAAAATGGTTGGATTCTCATCTTGTAAATTAATCACATCTGAAGGGATACAATTTGTTGGAGAATTCATGATTTTGAGAGTAGGATCTCTGTGTGATTGATTTTTAATCAATTTAGTCAATGGAATAGGAATATTGATTTTTCTAATTTCATGTTCCATATTGAAACTACTATCAATTATTCCTACTTCTTCTGTTTCTGCAACTTTATCGTCACTAGTGGAAAATGAGAGATTAGTGACTAGGATACCGAAACTTTTGGTCACTGCAGTCTCTTGAAAGGCACAAATGGCCAAAATTGATAATTCTATGCGAGTTGACTAAAAAAGACCAAAAAAAATGACCAATTTTGGTCACGTAATAGAAACCAACTAAAAATGACCAAGATAAATGACCAAATTTGATCACATGATATGTAGACTACACAGTGACCAGATAACAATTTGTCATTTATTTGGTCATTTTTAGTTGTGTCACCTCGAGACTGGAAATAATTACAAATTTGAGAATGCTTTGTACATTTTACTTGTAGCTGGATTTAGAGACCCCTTAGGGGTCTTTGAATCCATGTGCAGTGTTAGAATTTAGTAAATTAATAATGTACTGTCACAACTCAACATGAATTGACCAAATTAATATCTATCTATCTATATATAATTCGCATTGGTTAATATTATTATTGTATATATAATGACACCAAACACATTATATTGTTATATTAAGATATATAAAACACACATATCTATATATTGTAATATAGCTATACATTATTAAATATAAAATAAATAACAAAACCATATAAAAAACAAATAAACACAAGAAAAACAAAAAACATGACCCATATAACAAAACACCTTTCCATTTCGACAAAGACCGAATATCATCTTTCTACTTTGACAATGACCTAATATCATGTGTCACAACCGAACAACTTGGAATCCCCTTATTTGTATTGAGCAAGAACCCATGCTCTTTATTGAGTGCTCTGATAGAATAAAATAGATGTCATGAAATTCAAACTAGTTCCATAGTGTTACAATTTACTAGATTTTAATGTTGAGCTGCTGGATTCAAAGACCCATTTCTAGGGGGTCTCTAAATTGATCTATAATGTTAAATTTTAGTAAACTATAAAAAAGTATTGTCAAAATTGCAATTTCCCATTAGTGGATTCCCTCTTAGAAAGGGATCATATAATTATTATATATTTTAGCTAATATGTAATATTAATATATTAACGGTTGTATATATTCATATGCTTAATTTTATATAATATAAATAATTATATATTATTTGTATTTATATAATAAATTAATAATATATCTTCCATTAAAGTTAATATATATAAACATATTATATTTAAATATTATATTATATATAATATCTTTAATATTAAGGATTAAATAAAAATAAAAAACAAAAACAAAACAAACAAAACAAACACAATGAAAGCCTTGAAAAATAAGAGGCTTTGGAGGGAAGGGTTGGACATGAGAGGCCATGGAGGGAGGGTTTGCAATGGAAGGGCACATGCCTTGACATAAGATCCAAGAAGCCTACAAACAAGTCATGGAAAGGATATCAGGGCCTTGTACAGTCTCCGCATTCAAAGAAAAGGGCGTTCTCTCTGTCAATGAATTTGTCCAGGTCAATGACAATTTAGTCACCAAGTGCCCTACTTGGTCCTGGTAATATTTTTGGCATAAATTTTTCTTTCGAAATATGTTTATTTTCAGGAGGGTGAATATTAAGAGTTAGATTGTATCTGAATAACTTGTTTGCATGTTTAGTACAATTAGATGATGGGATTTGACCTTGAAATTTCTTGGGTATTTTAAGGTTTCACATGAAATTTCAATTGTAGATACCCATTAGGGTATTTCATTAAAGTCTGTAATGATTTAATTATTTGTCAAATCATTGGTGGGGGAATTCAAGTCTTCCTGTTTGTGAGAGGTCAATGCATTAGAAAACCTAGTCACTGCCCTTATTTTATATAGGAAAACTACATAACCCTTTCTGTACACAAAGACAGTTCAATGACGTGTGTTGTTGATTTGATTTTATAGATGTAAATATACTGGGAGATGTTTGAAACAGATAATTGTCAAGTCATAGTTATCCGGATTCGGTACAATTTGGGAAAAAATGTATTAGAAAATTTTCTTAAGCCATACAATTTATTCAAAATTTTAAAAACTTTTCATGGGTTAAGATGTGCATCTTTGTTATCCTTCTGTAATGTATGCTCTTTAACGTAATGAATGAACTCTTAATGGATATTGGAATTGCTTCTAGGATTGTAAAATCTTCCACCCTCTCTCTTTCTCAAAAAAAATATGAGTGTTAAAAAGTACTTTATTAATTTAACTAATATATTAATGCATAGAGCATGACAAACCAGCACAACAGGTGCTTATACACTGAATGAATATTAGATGGATGGATACTATACAAGTGACAATAAAAAGTATGTGTAGATGGATATTAGATGGATGGAAATAAAAGGGACCGATGAATGAATATTAGATAGGTGGGATCAAAGGGAAGCATACGTCCATCTATTGCAGTTTATATTTGCAAATGTCTATGACTATTTGTAAGGATAATGTAAAATTTTAGTTGGAGTGAAAATTTATTTTGGCACACTATGGAGTTTGTTTGAATTGGATGTGATTTTGAAGGAAATTCTGCTAAGTCAAATTCCTGGCTGAGTTTCTGTACGCAAGGGACTGATTTGGATGAATTTTCTTACTATGTTGTTGTGTTCTTATTGTGTTGGATGGATACTGCAATATGATTTTTTGTAATAAAAATTTGAATGAAGCATAATGTATCCTTTGTGTTTATTTGTGTTTCAAGTTTACCTTGTACTTGGTTATATGGGATAGGGAGACTGGGGGACAGGTGTTGGGAACAACTGGAACGATCCCCAAAATTCCAAGATAAAGATAGAGAGACCTGAAATTTGAAGGGATGACACATAGGATGTCAATGTATTGGACATTCCTTACTTCCACCATAAATAGACTTGGTTGCTAAATGGCCCTTTCTTAACAAAGTGGGATTTATTTTTGGTTTAGATGTGATGGTCATGGGGCATCTGTTATGTTATAATTATGAAGGATTTGAAACTGGCATCATCCATTAGGATAAATTGTCTAGGCTCAGTTAAAAATGAGACATCACATGATAGTGTATACCAGGTCGCATTAACACAATGGCTTATTCTCAGGGGGTTGATCCTAGATCTTTGTGAAGAAAACTTAGTTTTGAAATTATAAAATGGTCCTGTTAAGATGTTTGGCCATTCCATGTGTTTCCATAAGTTTGATACCTACCTCTTGTCTCCCTCATGGATATCTTAAGCTATTGGGTAATATCTGTGGGAATGGAACCTTGTTATATCATGCGGATATCCTTGCACCTCACTGTTATTTCTAAGCTCATTGGATGCTCTAATACCATATTGAATTACTATTTTTATTTTGAAAGAAACCTCATAGTATCCCCTTCTTTATTGGAATATATGGATGCAGGGTGGGTCGATTACCGGCTGCAGTAGTGGCTGGAAACCCAGTGGGACTCAAAACTTAGCTGGCATAGAATTAGAGACCTCAAAATGAACTCCACCTTGAAACAGTCTGTTTGAACTGTTTGAGCTAACCTGCTCAGCTACCATACATAATTGTTATCATGAGACCATGTAGAATTAATATGGAATTCATGTTATGAGATTTAGAGCGCAAGAAGAAAGAATTAGAGAGACAAAATAAGTTATACATTCAAAGATTCCTTTTGGTGGTAGTCCATACTACTTACAAATCCCCTCTTTCATTGGGAATTTACATTCCATATCTCTTAATTTATCTTAACCTTTGTTGTGACACATGTTCCTATTAACTTGCCCCTTTTACACTTATTCTGTAGAGTTGCACCCTTGACTTTAATCAATGATTCAAGACTTTCTATGCAACCATTAGCCAACTAATATCTACTCCCCTTTATGTCAGGTTTTAATATGTATGCACAAACTCTAGATAAAAATTATGTAGCTCTTGTTGGCATACAAGATTCTTTCTGAAAATTATGTGACTATTGTATGAGGTTGACAAAAAGGTCCTTGAGATCTAAAACTTGTTGCTTTTTTTCTAGGTGACCAGTTGGTTTTGTTCATGTCTTGTATTAGCATCTGCAACTGCTGCAAATTGCCACTTCATGTTGGATCAATCTGAAAAAGAGTTTTCTTTAGATCCACCTTGAATTAATTTGTGTTAGGATTTTACCAGGATTTCCCCAACTTACTCTGAAGACAATATTTTACTTGGGTTACCCTAAACTAACTCTGCTGACAGGTTTTTTCCTAGATTAACCAAATTCAACTCTGTTGATGGGTCTTTACTTGGTTCACCCGAAACTATCACTTAAAATATTCTGGCAATATTAAATTCCTCTCCAAAAATTCCTTGCAACTTGGCCTGGCCTCAATACAAGATGAAAGTTTGTGCAACCCCCATGAATCCCACCTCAACACCTTTATATTTTTTCTCTTCAATTGAGTAAAAACTCATCAAGGAATGTAAAATCATTTTCTCCAAAGATGAATTAATGTTTAAACATATGGTCTAATTCAATATGTAAACTATTCTTGTTTCTTTCATTTTTGTACCCTTAATTTTTTTATGTATGGATTTAACCCTACAAAAGGAAACATCTAATACCCCTTTACACTATTGCACCTCATAGAATACACACAAATTTACGATTGTTATGTTACAAAATTTTACCAAGATATCCCATGTGACATCTCCACATGCTCTACTCCCTGCAAAATATGTTGATTCTTGTGAGGAATTGGCAGTTTACAAAGTCTTTTACAGACTCAAACTATTTTTTTCTAGGCTTTAAAATGCCATCTTTGCTTTGGAAAATCCTTTAGCCCCTTTACAAATCATATGTGATTCTTTTTCTCCCTTTACATACAGGAGGATGGATTTCATTTCCAAATATTCAAAGAGAGATTAATTTTGCACTCCCCTCTTGCCATTTTGTTATCTAGTACTTTTCCCGTGTCTTCTTTTTATATCTTATTCTTCCCTTTTTAGATGTTTGCTTCTCCTTCTCATTTTTGCTTTCACATTATGGTGCTTGTGTTCAACATTCACTTTTGTTGTGATGCATTTGGGTTTGGAGTTCCACTCTCTATGAACAGAAGGAAGCCTTTTTTAAATCCTAGGATTCAGATTGTGAGTATATTATAATCTCATCATTCAGTAAGCATTGCTAGTATTTGAACACATGTTGCAGTGTTCAGTACTTGAAATTTGAAACATCAGGAACAAATGTACTCAGAAATATGCCTTTGTACCTCTTTTAGAATTATGTGTAACAAGTATGTTCTTGCATTTTGTGCATTGAATAGTGGTAATAGGTATGTTCTCACATATTCATATATGTCAAGTTCATATGAATGTTGGAACATCACTTAATAGTATATGTCATAAAATCCTCGAATTCAATTTTGCGGTGAACATTAAAATTGTCATTGTGTTATATTCATACTTGTTGATTTTTTGATCACGCAACTTCTTATCTTTTATATTAGTATAAATATTCAAATTATTTATCTCTATTTTCTAGGGTATATTCCTTTTGGTGTCGAAAGAAAACTGATGCAAAATCATGCAACCTTGCATTGATGCATATTCAGTAATTAGTGTTATATTTATTTGACATACTTTGCAGCTTGTGTAATGTAGATTACCAATCTAATATTCAGTTTCCAAGTCTCTTTTGTTCCTTTCCTTCTTCAGAATGTATTTTTTTTTCCAAATTTTGTGCTAGCTGAATGCAACTGATTTTTTGGTGCTTTTACTTTGTCAACATACAATTCTTTTAGTTATTTTGCCTAGGATTTCCTGGAAATTTTCTTTTAACACCCTAGCCTCTTTTTCTATTTCTGAAGTGTAGCTTCTTAAGATCTTCTTTTTAGAGAGTAGCTATAATGTTCATATTTCTTTTTGTCTGTCAGGGAATCAGGAAAATCAAGAAAGGTGAAATCATTCTTACCGCCAAATAGGCAATTCTTAATAACAAGAAATGGTGAGTAGATTCAATTTTTATGACTGTTTATAAATACATTATGTTCATATGAATCTTAGCTAAGATCAACAGGTGCATTGATTTAAATTATTGATTAACATACTTATAGCAGTAAAATAGGGATGAATATTGCCCATTTGTGTATCTAGTTCCATGTTTTCGTAGAGCAAGTGCTTTAGAGAAGGAATATGAGGCCACAAGAGGAGAGTTTTTTCTTGAAGATGATGGGTGGTTAGCAACACATGGTGCACCCAAAGGTATTCATTGCATTATAATATCTTAAAATAATTCATGAATTATGAAAATGGTAGGGAGTGATATAATATATGGACTAGTGGAGTACAACCTGAGTGGGCCCAATGGTTAATAACATGTGTTTCCTCCATGGAAGTCACATGTTTGAATCTGGAGGGAGGTAGGGTATTTACACCTCCTCCCTAGAGCAAGAAGTCAAATTGCTGCATAGAGGGGGTCCCTTTCCCCACAAACAAGGGGTGTCTCACATGTCAATTTGGCGTCTGACCAGGTTGTGAATTTAAATTAGATTATTTAAAAACATTATTACTTGCAAAGTAGTTAAATTTTTCCCTAAAAACATAGACAATAGATATTTTCTAATTTATTAGTAATTACTATTTCCATATCAAATTCTTTCTGGTCAGCAAGAACCAAAAATGGTTCGATAGATTTCTTCACACGCGAGACTATTGATCGGTATGCATATATATGATGCTAGATAAAAAATGGGAATCCATCCCAGACATAACCATAACAAAATACTTCCAAATAAATGCCTTATCATTACAGATACAAAGCAGTGGTGGATCTGGATCTGATACATGGAC
Source organism: Pseudotsuga menziesii (assembly GCA_001517045.1). Taxonomy (NCBI): domain Eukaryota; kingdom Viridiplantae; phylum Streptophyta; class Pinopsida; order Pinales; family Pinaceae; genus Pseudotsuga; species Pseudotsuga menziesii. The sequence continues at coordinate 35,252 of LPNX011108276.1, forward strand.
AAGAATATACAGGGAAGAGAGATAACTCTAAGAATACACCCTACACAATTATGAATTATTTAATCAAACACTCTTCACAAATATGCAAAAATAGATACAACTATATATCGAATCTGGATAATTATATAGTCTAACAATTTTGAGAGAGAAAACTCGGAGAATACACCCTTCACAATAATTTAATCAAATACTCTTCACAAATATGCAAATATCGAATCTAGATAATTAGATAGTCTAACAATTTTGAGAGAGAAAACTCAGAGAATACACCCTTCACAATACTTTAATCAAATAATATTCACAAATATGCTAATGCAAATGTAGCTACAACTCTACTATCTAAAACACAAGTAATAACCAATCGGCAAGAAAACATCAAATATATGTGCAGATACAATTAAAATAAAACCAAACAGGAAGACTCAACCAAAATCTTGTTGAATAAAGGTTCTTGACATTTCTTCCTATTACTTGCTTTACTATAATTTAGAGTTCCCTGAACCAACACTGAGCATGAAACATAATAGGAGTGAATAGAAAAAAAATACAACATAGTGGTACCAAAGAATGATATTTAACAAACACCTAAACATGATGTTGGTGGAATGAAACTCAAGAAATTCCACCACTCATGTTTCCAAGCACTATACAAAAACATTAAATTTAGAGCCGAAATATAGAATAAATGAATAATAGCACCGAAAAAGTTCAAATGTAAAAGTTCGAGATGAGAATCTGTAAGATGTTTCCCACATCAAAAAAGTATTTTGACGTGAGAAATAAAAATATATGAGATGAGGTGAGCATATTCATGTCTATTTTAACAATTTGGAAGCAATGATAAATTTTCAATTTGCTGTTAAAACCAAAGTTGCATTAATTTTCCTCCCCATGTAACAATACTGGCTCTATACTGAATCTGGTTTTGGTACTGAACCATGCACCAAAAATGGATCCAAATTTTGGTCCATGGATTTGTATTAAGAACTAGAAAGTAAAATGCTTTGAACTTTGAAATTTTGAAAGTAGGTAGGCCCCGTGCCCTAAAGAAAGTAGAATACTTTGAAATATGAACTTAAAGTTTGACATTTTGTTATTTGTATTATATTTAAGCACTAGTTTGTTTGTTTTTTTGTCATCTAGTGTATTTTAGTTTGATCTTGACTTGTGAGACTGAAAATTGAGTTTAAGTTTTAGAACTTAATTCTATTTTGTCTATTGATGAATTCCATGCGATAGATCAAGTGAGAATGGTAAACCAATGAAAGGGAAATATGGCCACTAATCCCGACTAGTGTATAGCTTAAGAAAATAAACATAAAACATCAAATGTGGCCACTAATCCTGATTGGCATCTAGCTTAAGAAACTAGTAAGAAAACATTAACATGCCTCAGTTGTTGTAGTATCAATTAACCTAGTTCATTGATGATGGAGCTACAAGGGAATAATAGAAGCAATAACTAGCAGGTTGCCATACACATCAACCATGAACAAGAGAATTAGAAATGACAACAACAACATATTATTTCCATGACAATTGCATGAGAAAAATGTACCATTAGGGTCAACATACCATATGGCCTTAAGTTTATTATCATTTATTATTAATAACGTTTTCGACATAATTTTCATGAAATATTAGTGACAATTTCCAACAAACTACAGAAGCAAGAACAATCCCTGAATTTTATAGTTGATTGTTTCTAGACAATAGGAGTGAGGAGGAGAATGTACCTTCAATTGATGGATTAGAAACATGGGAGAGGATGCAGATATATCCAATTCCATCCTATTTTGAAGTTGATGATGAAGAAGAGATTCCTGACATGGTTGAATACGAAGAGCCTGATAATGTAGTTGAAATTGATGTAGTAAGTAATTCTATTTTTTAGTGGACTGTTGGCATTGCAATCAAACTGAATATTTGTCTATTTCTCTTAATATATTTGGGTTGTTAATATAAATTTTTATACTGCAACGACTTAATATATGCAAAAATTTACGAGTGGGTTGGATCTGCATATGAAGAAAGGTACACTGGGGTGGCATATAGTGGATCTGTGAATCCCACTTGAGCTGAAGCCTCCTGCCCTTTGAAATTGAAAGATACCATTTCTTCTTACCATAAGTTATAGATCACCTCCCCCAAATGGATATTGTTTGAGCATACTACCTGAATTCTATGTTAACACTACCAGAAAGAAGAAACATGGCACAAAATGGGAATTTGGTTAGGATTAAGAAACTGAAATTCTCACATTTGGGGACAACGAAATTGTGTATTGTTTTTGATACATATAATAAATTTTTAGGGACAATTATCCTTTGATATTCTACCTTGAAATCAGGAGGTTAACTTAATAGTTCGACAAATATAAATGTGAAGATACAACTTGAATGGAGATGTGAGTTCTTGCTATCATGCTATTACAGTTTGGATATGCTGCTAGTTTAAATTGAAACAACCCAATAATTTAAAATGTCTCATTATCAAAACAACACTACTCTTGAAGGTATATTATTTTTAGAAGGTAGGTTGTTGTTTTCTATTTGTTTATATTGATTTTCGTTCACTGATCACATAGATCTACTTGGGAAAAAATTACTACATCACTCCCTTGGCTGTTGATCATTATGAATGAGGATACCACAGGCTGTAGTACCCTCCAATAGATAAACCTCTTATGCTCAACATATATGATGCAAACAAAATTTTCTTACATCTTTCAACACAACTAAGGTTTTAGGATTTTGGTTTTGAAGTAAATAAGGTATGCATGTATATATTTTTGTATATATTTACATATTTATTGATTAGATAATTCCTTTGTTCTTTTCCAAGTGCAGGTTTCTTGTCACTTGTTTCGTTGGACCAAAGTAATGGCCTATGCATATTATTATAATGAGTGTGCTTTCACAAATGGTGTTCTCAACATCCAAAGATGTAATGAGCCTGAGATCATGATTTATATGCTTCCTCAAGAACTTGTAAGTTCTAAAGTTGTTACCTATCATGGTTGGGGTGAAAAATATGATTAACTCTAGTGTTATTATGGTATAGGTAATATTTTGTAACTATAGTCAAGAGGCTAGTTGAATTTGTAAATGATTTTTGTTGTAGTGCACTTGAATTTATGTCTAGTTAGTGAGGTTTAGTAATCCAAACATCTACATTGACAATTCCAATTGTTTGATAGTTATAGTTAAGTATGATTGTTGTAATTTAATGTAGTAAACTGAATTTAACCATTGCACTTAGTTGTACTTAAAATATACCATTTCACAATGGTTTTTTATTTCTCATACACCAAATAACTGCATTAAATTACTATGTACATTTTTCAGTTATTTGTTTTCTCTTTTTAGTGAGAAACAAAATTTATTGCTTAACATGTGTTGTTTGTAGGTAACCTTACTCACAAGATTTATAACAACATGAGAAGGGAGGTTGCTGCAGTGCGGATACAAAAGGACGTCCACATATATAAATCTCAAAAATCTCAGAAGCATGTACAATGTACATACCGAAGCACGTGCACAGATAGAAAGCTTAGAAAGTGGGCCATTGAGTATGAAGAGCCTATTGCTGAGGCTTTTCCATTGAGTATGAAGAGCCTGTTACTAAGGGTTTCGAGCTTCTAAGTATTTTTGAAGTTGTCACAGGATCTAAGTATGGCTTAGTAGCCAAGTACATGTGGGATGGTTTAGCCATTGTAATATTTTGAAAAGTCATCGATGTACTAGATGATTTTCATGTAAAGTTATATGGAGATATTTTTTGAGAAAAATCATATTTATTGTAATACTTGGAATTTCATATAATATAATTTGTGCGGTTTAAAAATTATATGGTTGTACTCCATATTATGTATAAGTGTTGTAATTAACTAATTAATATGACATTGCATAATTCACGTGTGTATTAGATGATGATAAATAATGTCTGATTATTTTTTAATTTAAACATAATATCATATTAAAAATTTATATTGATTAATAATGGAGACCATTCAAACTGCTAAAATATAATAACCACACATAAAATGACTAAAAATGACTAAATTAGTGACCAATAAATGAGAGTAATGACCAAAATTCGCATATAAAATGACCAAAATTTGAGAGATACATGAACAAACAATGAGATATAAATGACCAAAAAAGTGACCAAAATTCGCATATCAATGGCCAAAAAGCAGTTTTGGTGGCTAATTTATGGTCTTTTATTATGTGACCAAATTTGGTCATATTCTAGTTTGTTGTGTGGCCATTAATTTGGTCATAAATGTGATCATATATTTGGTCATTGATTCAAACATATGGCCAAATTAATCACCAACTGACAAGCTATAAATGTCTAAAATAAAATGACCATTTTTGGTTGCATAATAAAATACTGTAAATTATCCACCAACGATCGCCAAACCAAAAGTGGTCATTGATATGAGGATTATGGTCATTTTTTTGGTCTCTAATCTCTCATATTCCACTAGTGCGTTATTTCTTTGTTGGTCTTGTTTCTTTTCAAGAGACAAACCTTGTTTTGGAGGAACATTCTTCTCATTATTCTTTCCCTGTGAAGTCAGCTTTATCCCATACCTTAGACCTTATGAATTATGTTGTATTTCTTGAAAAATATCCAGCATATATGAACCTTGTTCAAAATTATCGATTTCATGATAATTAGCCATTTTTGCATAATTATACTTAGACCTAGTTAAAAATGAGAAGAAGACACATCATCCCATTGATCAATATTAAGATCTAAGTCTTCAACTTCCATTTCAACTATTTCATTAGACTCATCATCTTGTATCAAATTGCTTTGAACAGGAGGCTTCATTTTCTTATATTCAATATTCCTCCTATCTCTAGGAAAAAACCTATAATTAAATGACCTTCTAAACTAATTGGGATTTCTATTATCATTATCTTGAACAAGTTTATTTTTATTTCTATTTTCCATTTCTAGCCTACTGATTTTGGTAGATAGATTCTTAATGAGTTAGTCATATCATACATCTTACTATCTTCTACCTTTGTCCCTAAAGTAGATGGTAACATTTTTTTGTTATTGTTTTTGTATTTTCCATGATATTTTGATTTATTTTTCAACTTATTAGATGCCATCAAGTTTGAATCTACCTCCAAATTTGTTTCTTGCATGTTTACTAGAGTAATGGCTCTTCTTTCTCTTAATAATAAAGATAATCCAAAATCAAAGGAATTTGCATAGTTTAGCTTTGTAGATGTTTGAGTAGGATTAATTTTTTTAGGGTTTTTACTATACATTTTGTTGAAACGTTTAGTAAAATCAGTTACTGTGTCACTTTTTTTTTCTTTTTAAAGCTCCAAATTTAGTAAGATAATAAAGATAATCCTTAGTATATCCCCATTGTCTCATAAAATATTCTTCCAAAGCATTTATCCCATCAAAAGAATTTGGAGGCAACTCTTTGAACAAAGACTCACATCCATACATTGAGATGTTCTATATTCTGGTTATCAGCATAACTAAAATAAGAATTCCAATGCTCCTCTATAACACCCCGGTTTTGACCCCGTTTGCATTAAATATATATGATGTAAATATTGTAATTAATCATGGTGTGGAGATAAATGCAAAAGCCCCACCATTGATTTAGCATTTTATGTTTCGGTGATTAAAATCGATGCCTATGGTATTTTGTGCTAGCCATCACATTATAATTTTGGACATCATGTAAATATGCAACTTAATTAAAAACCCACAACCAGCAATGTCGATGCAACAAATAATGAGATGGGGGCATGATTTCCTAAGGATAAGGGGGGGCTCTTTAACCTTGAGTTGTTGGGAAAAGCCATGTGTCAAAGGAAAACCCATAAAAAATGTCAACTACCCATTTCTTTCCTTTTCCCCCAATCATGTATTTATGCTAGAATTTGGTTGAGGAAGTTATTGCATAGGATTGGGAAGAGTATGAGAAAAAAAATTCAAATTGGGCAGAGAACCCATTTTTGAAAAACATGTTTTGAATTCATGGGAAAGAAAGCACCCAAGAACGTATGCTCATTCCCCTCATGCATTCATGTTTTCACCTTTCCTCACATTTTCAAGGAGTGTCGGGACATTTTGATCATCCATCCTTCATTTTCATGGAGCTCTCACGTAGCTGAAATTTCTTGTCTTTTTATACTTAATTTTTTCAGTTGTTTCCTCATTGTGCATGCCTAGGAAATCCGTTTTGGTGATATGGAGTGAATGGCTAGCAAAAAAATTTGTGTCTTGCTGTGCGTGCCTATTTTTCCTTGGTCTGAACTGGTTTGGAGGGGGAATTGGTTGTGAACTAGTTTGATAGACCTAGTGTGAGAAGGAACCTCATAGACATATCTAGGGGGCTTGTTTTATTCTTTGCGCACCTTGAATAGAACTGGAAAGGGAAGGCATAGTTTGAGGGACTAGGTAGAAGAGAAGGGGGTGCTTCCTGGTGTTGGTTGTGCAGATGTTTTAGAAGCCAGGCCAGATGTGGTGCAGGTGTCCAAAGATATATAGGTGAGATCACTAGCTTAGCAATCATCCTTTCCAACTCCTTTGCAACCTGATAAACCCAGTAGTGAGATGGATTGGCTGTGTATCCTGATAAACCCATATGTTGGTTTGGATGGTCCCTAATGTAAATGTTGGCTTCACTGTGGGAAGTTTGTGAAACCCAACTATTAGTTGGCTTGATTGTGGGAAGTCTGTGAAACCCAACTGTTAGTTGGCTTGGATGAATATCTTGTGAAACCCAGCAGTGAGTTGGCTTTCCTGAGTAGCCTGTAAAACCCATTAGTTTGGCTTGTTTTCCTTGCAGCCTGATAAACCCAACTATGTTGGCTTGGATGAGTTTTGTTTTATCCTTGGTTATGTGTGATCCTGCTAGTGTTCCTTATTGCTTGTTGGAATCATGCCCAGATCGGGAGTTACAGTGTTGTTGAGAGATTGATGAGTGCATTGGCCTATGGTTGGGTGGAACGTTGCAGAGATGTAGCTAGTTGTGGGACAATATTCTTCCAAGATAAGTATCTTTGTTTTAATCTTTGCATTTGTAACTGCTTTATGAAATATGATGAACATGTTTAATGTGTTGAATGGATGAATTTCTTCCATTGTATAATTGAAATTGTATGCATCTGTGTATGTTTTCGTTCAATGCATTTTCAAATTAATTTTTAGGGCTTAGATTGTCGAATTGGTGATGGCCTGCATGACCAAATATATCCAATGCTTCGGTTAATAGGTCAAATTTTCTTACAAAAATATCCTTCCGCAACTTCCGGGATGCAGAATGCGGCATGCGGAAACCTCCTTCTGTAAATTCTATTTTCCGCAGATATCCTTTCGCAACTATCCTTTCTGCAACTTGTGGGATGCGGCTTCCCAAATTCTCTTTCCCACAACTACTTAGATCCGCAACAGTCCATTCCGCATGCGGGATGCGAGATGCAAGATGTGGGATCGCACATTCCATATTCCGCGATTCCGCAAACTCAAGATTTCCACACCATTGATTCTTGCGAGTTGATTCTCAACTATTGATCTATTCCCAGATGCGGGACAGATAGTGACCGTAAATTTTTGTCGTGATCTTTCTCCTCCATTCAATCTCCTCTGAGATCTTTCTTCGTAGATCATCAAATTGATCACTGATAGGATCAATTTCTCTGCTATTGAGAAGTTGGATAATTTATACAGGGACTTGAATAGAGTAAACACAAGATGAATTCATGGCTCTATAGAGTTATGCAAAAATAAAAAATCCACAAAGAATGCAATGAAATTCACTCTAGATGCTCCTGCATCGATTGGGTAGAAGAAATTGTCGTGTTTTCTCTCTCTCTGGCGGACACGAGGGGATGTGATAGAATGAATGTTGAAGAGTGTTTCCACAACCATGCCCTCAGTTTCAAAGAAGAACAAATGTTTTGTAAGAAGTTTTCAATTCCACATGATAATCGGGGTATGGGTACGTGATAGTGTGGTATCAGAGCTGTGGGTTGCAGCGTTGGGCCTAAAGTAGCCAAGTTGAAAAATTATCAGAGCTGCGGGTTGCAGCTCTAGGCCTAAAGGGTCCAAGTTGAACAATTAATAGAGATGTGGGTTGCAGCACTGGGCCTAAAGGGGTCAAGTTGAACAGTTAACAGAGCTGTTGGTTACAACATTGGGCCTAGATGGGACAGGTGATAGTAAGTAAATGGTTTTTAATTTTGAATTACTATGCAACTAACAAATGGTGTTTGATAACACATTTTGCAGAGTCATAGTGCATATTGGAAAAGTGGGTTGTTGGCTCAGCCATGAGAACCTATGGCATGAATGATCCACAGGATCCCTATGAACACGAGGAAGATGCTATGGGGGAAAATGTCCGAGTTGGAAATGCTGATACAGAGCATAATAAACTATCATACACTAGCGTGTATCCTAAATCATTAAGAATGTTAATCAAGGAATATCAAAAAATGCTTTCTTTTGTCAAAAGATGCTTTCTTTTATTGGCTAGAATTGCTCATAGCCTATTGAAAACATTATTTTTTTATTGTAAAGTATTTAAATGAGTCTACTCACCGAAAATATTTGAGCCCGAAAAAAGGAAATCAGGACAATTTCTGATAAAAAATATAAGTTAACTGGTCATTTTCTTAAAGAAAGCATAGTCACCCAACCGAAATTTCCAACCCACGGTGAGTTTAACGTAGTTTAAGCGTATGGAGATTTGAAATTATATTAAATTATCATCAATAGTAACAGTCTTGGAAGTGTAAGACATGCCAGGAATGGGTGGTGCACTTATGATATGATCTGCCTTTAGATCTATGTGGTGGAATGAAATCAATTGAGCATCCATGATCGATTGAGCATGGCGGGTAGTTTCAAAAAATTTCATTTCTCGTGAATTTGAATGAGTAATTTTTATAACAATGTGTTTTGTTTTGGACTTCCTGGTGTTTTGGACTAGCTGGTACCCTGCAACATAACCAGATAAACATATAACATAATTTTGATTATGTAAAAACGTCTTGTGGATACCTTTAGAATTTTAAATTGGCATAAGAAGCAACGGTACCTGATGAGACTCCTTTGGCATGAAGTCTACTAACATTGAATCATCCACAAAAAATAATATTATTTTGACTCAAGTACACCTGCATTGTACTTCATCCAGTCCCATCCTTATCTCAAGTGATAGTAAACTACACTTTCCTGTCACTTCTATTGATGGTAAAACATGGAAAGAATCCGGATAATAGCATATAGAATAATATTGTAATTAATGTGCTCTAAAACATTCTGTAGAATGCACTTGATTGATATGGCATTGTAATATGGATTTGATTTATTAGTTGCTCATATAGCTTTGATGTCAATGTTACAGTGTGTTAATGTGATAGCTGTTAAGATCAATATGCGTACATTTATCCAACAATGAAGCGGTTATCTATTTTGGGAAAGTTGTTAAGTCATTTCTACAGTCTACCATAGTCTCGAATGTTTTTTTTTTCATTACTGTTCCATTTGTCTTTCTCTTGGTTTTTGACATTGTTGTTTAATTTGTCTTTCACTTGGTTTTTGACATTGTTCTTTAATATGTCTTTCAATTTGTCTTTCACTTGGTTTTTGAAACTGGATTTTGTACATCATGTTCATGAATTTATAGAGATTTCCACGTTCTACAACTAGTTTTTCTATTTTGCTTCAAAACGTGCCTGAGGTATGCATTTTTATAGAGCATGGGATTTTTAGTCTTAAAATGATTATATAAAAAAATTTGACCATGAAGATACCATGATTTTATCATAATAAAGAGTATCATAGTATAGGCATTAAACATATACTTATTCATAATTTGTAAGTATTTCAGTGAAATTGAAATTAATCACTAAAATCCTGATTTGTTATGTAAAAAACAGTGTTAATCTACAAAAATGGGCTTAACAAAATGAATTCCAAAGTCCATACATATATTATTAATTTAAAGTAATACCATGGGATTGAAGACAGATATATGTTTGAAAAAAACCTCTTTTAGTTTCCTAAAATTATGTTTCATTTGCCCCCAGTTAATTTGATAAAATAACAAATTTTATGTTCAGAACCAAGTCTTACCATGTTCATAAAAATTCCCGCCTAACCGTCACTATTGAGTATTTTTGAGTGATTTAAGTTGGAAATGGTGTGGTTTACTATTTTCCACCTTATTGTACATATAGGTTTTCAATTTGGGTTCCAAAAGTGTCTGCAGTGTCATTTTTGCAGAGAAAGAGATTTTTAGACTTAAAATGAGTCAACAAATTTGACCATTCATATATTATGACTTTATTACAGTAAAGAGTATCATACTTTATGCATTAAAGATGTACATATTCATAATTTGTAAGTATCTTGGTCAAATTCAAAATTAATCAGTAAACTGTTGAGTTGTTATGTAAGAAACAGAGTGTAAATATGTAAAACTAGGATTACAAAAATGCATGCCAAAGCTTGGGCCCATAGCACCAAGATAGTATCCTAATTATATAATACTATAAGTATTATACATGTATTAATTATTATATTTTGTAAGTATCATTGTCATAATTGGAAAACAATTTCTAAATTCATAATTTTGTTTTGTAAAAATAGATTGTAAATATGTAAAAATGGGCTTAGAAAAATGCATTCCATAATGTTTTTAGAGGTAATTTTTAAAACCTAATGCCATATACATGGAGCTATATATACTATGGAAAAAAACCTCCTTCATAATTTTTAAAATATGTTTATTTTGTGTACAGTAAAGTTTTGAAAATTGCAATTTTTCTGTTTTGAACTTTATTTGACTAGGTCTGTAAAATGCATGCCTATCCCTCATTGTTTAGTATTTTTGAGTGATCTCAGATGGATATGGTTTCTTTTATTGTTTTACACTTTTTTGTACTTCTATTTTTCTAATCTTGGCTAAAAACATGACTGTCGTGCAAAAACATTGCAAGGCTGCCTTGTAAATGTGAAATGCCTGCTTAGTCCACTAAAATGCAAGCATAAGTTCCATCCTTAGGTATTTTTAAGTGTCTTAAGTTGGAGAATATATGTTACTTGTTCCCATGTTCTTACACATGTCCAAATATGTCTCATAATATTTGCATGAAGACCAGATATGTCTCATAAAATTTGCATGAGGATCTTGTAGCGAGCCCACAACCTCAAGATAGCATTCTATTTATATCATTCTATATGTATTATACATGTATGAATTATCATAATTTATAAGTAGCATGGTCATAATTGAAAAGAATGTCTAAATTCACAATTTTGTTTTATAAAAGCAGAGGGTAAATATGTAAAAATGGGCTTAGAAAAATGCCTGCCATAATGTTTATAGAGGTGATTTTTAAAACCTAATTCCATATACCTAGAGCTATATATACTATGGACAAAAACCTCCTTCATAATTTTTAAAATATGTTTCTTTTGTGTACAGTAAAGTTTTGAAAATTGCAATTTTTCTGTTTTGAACTTTATTTGACTAGCTATGTAAAATGCATGCCTAGCCCTCATTGTTTAGTATTTTTGTGTGATATCAGTTGGATATAGTGTTTTTTTATTGTTTTACACCTTCCCGTATTTCTATTTTTACAATCTTGGCTAAAACAATGCATGCTATGCAAAAACATTGCAAGGTTGCCTTGTAAATGTGAAATGCCTACTTTGTCCACTAAAATGCAAGCATAAGTTCCATACTTAGGTATTTTTAAGTGGCTTATGTTGGATAATATATGTTTCTTCCTCCTATGTTCTTACACACGTACATGTCCAAATATGTCTCATAATATTTGCATGAAGTCCAGATATGTCTCATAACATTTGCATGAGGATTTGTAGCAGGCCCACAACCTCAAGATAGTATTCTATTTATATCATACTATATGTATTATACATGTATGAATTATCAAAATTGAAAACTATGTCTAAATTCACAATTTTGTTTTGTAAAAATAGAGTGTAAATCTGTAAAAATGGGCTTAGAAAAATGCTCACCATAATGTTTATAGAGGTTATTTTCAAAAACTAAAGCCATATACCTGGAGCTATATATACTATGGACAAAAACCTCCTTCACAATTTTTAAAATATGTTTAGTTTGTGTACAATAAAGTTTTGAAAATTGCAATTTTTATGTTTTGAACTTTATTTAACTAGGTCTGTAAAATGCACACCTAGCCCTCATTGTTTGGTATTTTTCAGTGATCTCACTTGGATATGGTGTTTTTTATTGTTTTACACCTTCATGTATTTCTATTTTTCTAATCTTGGCTAAAAGCATGCCTGTTGTGCAAAAACATTGCAAAAATGCCTTGTAAATGTGAAATGCCTGCTTTGTCCACTAAAATGCAAGCATAAGTTCCATCCTTAGGTATTTTTAAGTGGCTTAAGTTGGATAATATATGTTTCTTCCTCCCATGTTCTTACACATCTCCAAATATGTCTCATAATACTTGCATGAAGTCTAGATATGTCTCATAACAGTTGCACAAGGATCTTGTTGCGGGCCCACAACATCAAGATAGTATTCTATTTATATCATACTATATGTATTATACATATATGACTTATCATAATTTATAAGTAGAATGGTCATAATTGAAAAGAATGTCTAAATTCACAATTTTGTTTTGTAAAAGCAGAGTGTAAATCTATTAAAATGGGCTTAGAAAAATGCCTGCCATAATGTTTATAAAGGTGATTTTCAAAACCTAAAGCCATATTCCTGGAGCTATATATACTATGGACAAAAACCTTCTTCATAGTTTTTAAAATATGTTTATTTTGTGTACAGTAAAGCTTTGAAGATGCAATTTTTCTGTTTTGAACTTTATTTGACTAGGTCTGTAAAATGCACGTCTAGCCCTCATTGTTTAGTATTTTTGGGTGATCTCAGTTGGATATGGTGTTTTTTATTGTTTTACACCTTCCTGTACTTCTATTTTTCTAATCTTGGCTAAAAACATTTCTGCTGTGCAAAAACATTGCAAGGATGCCTTGTAAATGTGAAATTCCTGCTTAGTCCACTAAAATGCAAGCATAAGTTCCATCATGAGGTATTTTTAAGTCGCTTAAGTTGGAGAATATATGTTTCTTCCTCCCATGTTCTTGTACTATTCCATATTTTATTTTTGAGCCATAAAAAGTATTTTTTATACAAAAAAACTATATTTTGTATTAATGTTGATTATTTTGTTGATTTTGCAGAATAACTCATCAATGGATCATTCGAACCAGTCATCTCAACAAAATATTCCTCGAAAAAGAGGTCAATGCAAGGAAGTAGAATTGAATAATATTCCAATTTCCCCCCCACATGATATTATCCTTCAATTCACTCTTGTTGGGGGTAAAAGAGATGCTATTTGTGTTGTCCGTCAATAATGTCAAACACTTACAGATCAGAACTCCATACCAGAAAATAATACTATGAATTTCCAGCAAACAATAGGAAACCATGCAGCAATTGTTGAAATTAGATGTACTGTATGTAAACAATGTGTGACAAACAACAATGTTTGTCAACAACGTAGGAATCCTTTGACTCCAATTACAATTGAGGGCAATGGTAATGTACAAGGTATAACTCTTGACCATACTATTAACTCTAATTTACATAATGTGGTTCGAAATGTCCCTCAAAGATCAACTGTTGATGATGTTTCCATAACAAATAATTTGTATCAAAGTATAGAAGGTTGTTTTGCTCAACAACATAGGTTTCCTTTGTCTCCGGTTACGGTTGAAGGGAATGAAAGTGTAATCCTACCTAGTCGACAACAATTTGAACATGCATCCCTTGAGAAGTTGGAAACAACTAGAAGTCATGAAACAGTTGAAATAAATACCTTTCATCAACAAATGGATAGAAATGCACCTACAAAAAATTAAAATTTTGCATATGCATAAGCTTCAGTAGAAATGATTGTTGGACAAATGGATAGAAATGCACCTATAGAAAATCAAAATTCTGTAGATGTACAGGATTCAGTGCAAATTCCTGAAGGACAAATGGATATAAATGCAACTACATAAAATCAAAATTCTACAGATGTACAAGCTTCCGTACAAATTCTTGAAGGACAAATGGATAGAAATGAATCTACAGAAAATCAAAATTCTGCAGATGTAGAAGCTTAAGTAGAAATGGCAGAAGGACAAATGGATAAAAATGCACTTACAGAAAATCAAAAGTTTGTAGATGTATAAGCTCCAGTACAAATGCCTGAAGGATGTTCAATATATCAAACTACATATGCTATGACTAGAAGGTCGACAGGAAAGTGCTTAAGGACATCCTTATTGAGTCTTAAGAAGCGATCTGGATGGTTTAACCACAGACTAAATAAGGGGAAGGAAAAATTTAAGGAAATTGGTAGATGGTTCTATGGGAAGTCACTTGAAGGTGTAGATGAAAATGACATTATTTTTGGAATTGGGTACTTCATGATAAAAAAACTATAGTGAATATTCTAAATTTGAGGGTATTCTTGAACACCTAGATGGAATGCTTCATAAACTTCGATCAATTGTTATGCAAGAGATCCATAATGATTTTATTCCTAGGAATATGGATTTTGTATTTATTGAATTAAGCATGAGCCATAAGGATTTGAAATGTCTGAAGTGGATTGACCGTCATGGTGTATTGCAAGGTGTTAGTCCAACTTCAGTTTCCAAGGAGATGAAAAAGTGGAGCAAAGAAGATGAGGATATTGATATGGGTTGGGAGAGAACTGATGGTCTCACATATGGAGTTAGAGTGAAGCAAGTAAAGCCATTTGCTTCATTTATGGTTGAGTTCTATGGAAAGAGGACTGGAAGTAGAGTCATTGAAGTTTCTTTCAAACTTGGTATTGATTCTCATGTACATTATGATTGAGGTGGGTAGGTATGTGAGATATTATTTGAGTTACTAGAAGATAATAGCTTGATATCTTGTGTAAGCCTTGGAAAATGGGATGGAAAGGAAGAATATAAACATGTTTTAGCACATGCTACTAATCCTACAAATGATGATAACTTAATGAATCATATAAACAAACTTTCACAAGACGGGATCCTAATGCCAGATGGAAGGGTAGTGGAAGTGAATTTGTTTTAGTGCCATGATCTAATGGCCATATGCAGTTTAGTATGAAATAATAATGTTTCTCCAATGGGGAATAATTTTTGTCCTTGGTGCATATGCCATAAAAATCTATACACATGGTTACAGATAAAATCAAAATTCAAGCTGGGGATACTTCGTAGCATTTCCAAGTTTTATGCAATGTCACCGAACTTGCTCATAGTACGTTATACATATTTATTAAAAGTTTATTGATTTTTGTTGATATCTTTCCATGACTTTCTTAATCTTACTTTGTGTTAAGACTTTAGGAATTGAATCCTGCTTTGGAACAAAGCATTGAAGGATGGGAAGAAAAGCTCGATGAGTGTATTACAGACATTCAACCTACCTTATGCAGCAGAGAATTGAATATTATCAAAAAGTATCTCATGAATAGAACAAATGATCAAAAGGTACATGTTTTCAGAATGATTTCTTTACTATAAACATAAATGATTATTATTTAACCAACTCATACCTAGTGAAACATGTGCTGCCAACTTATTATAGCTGACTCCTGGCTCAAGGTCCAGCCTTTCATATTGTGCTTGCCATTCTGGAATTAGAAATTTTTTGAAGATGTTTCGTGAAATTCTAAAAATTTCACAAGATTACCACAAGGTTTATCCAACTAGAGTGATTGAGGAGACAATTTTTTTTCAAATTTGGGAGGTGATGGAGAAAATTGGTGTTCCATGTGAGACCGAGGAACCATACCATCATAAAGATCAAGAATACAATGATCTTAACTATGGGAAATCAGATGGATCCGCATTAGACAAGATCCTCATTCAGCATGAGGGTATTTTAAAGGTTTAATAATTATGTTAGCATATCCAATAATTTTAATGTGGGTCTTGACTAACAATAAGTGATGATTTTATGATGGCACAAGAGTGAAATTCGCTCTTATTTTTATGCAATTTTAATATAAAATTAAGTAGTGTATCATGTACAATGAAATGTTGTGCTTGTAGGTTATTGAAGGCCTACCAGATGAATAAAAGTATAAAAAGTTGGTGAGGATGTGGAAGTGTTATAAATAATTCCACATGGTGCAATTGAAAGGGTGTGTAGGGGATGATAAATATGAATATGAGGAAAATTAAACCATTTTATACTAAGTTCATAGAATTAAGTATTTCAGCATTTTGGTATTATCTCATTCAAGATATAAAATTTGATCCAGTATCATTGCAGGATTGGATTCCTTTCTAGTGAGTGGATTTGGTTGTGTTCTTGTTGTTTAGGAGATGAGATGGTTCCTTATATGCATATACAAGGGGTCCATGTTCTTCATATGACTAGGGCTGCTCATCCTTATACTTTAGGACGGTTAAGGAATGAAGTAATGGAACGTAAGCATAGGGAAATGAAAAAAATGAACAACAACCAAGGAGGAGGAAGAGGATTTTTTAAGGAGTATAGAAACACATTTGAACATGACAAAATGGGTCTTGTAAATGATATGCGAGCACAATTTTTCAAATTGGTTATGAGATCAAAGGGTACTTCCCAAATTTTAAAGAAAGAATATTTTTGGCTTCCAGTATTAGGTGTCAACTTCGTGTTGAATATGAAAAGACAAGAAGTCCACTAAATGGTGAAACTGAAGCACAATTGGCATCCCGCTTCCTTGATGTCACTTATAAACAAGTAAAAAAACTATTTCAGTCATAGATAAGACAATATAAGCAATCATTGATTTCACCACCAACAGTAAGTATGCCCTAATTTTAAATGGTTTCTAATTCTGCTTTCATTTTATAGCGCGAGGACTCACAATATGTTTTTCACTACTAAATATGAATATGTTCTCGCAGTTTAGTAATCATCTTCCAAGATCAAGGAAAATAAGAAAATATAGTGAAGATGATTTTTGTGAATCACATCACTTTAGAAGGTGCAAGGAAAAAAATAATGTTCAAAGAAGAAATAACAGTAAAACTCTAATTGTTTCAACCAAGAGGAAAGTGGCAGTGAAAACCAATCAAACACAGGAATTGAATGGGGAAGCTAGTGTTGAAATACCTATGAGGACGACTGAAAATTACTATAAAATCAGTGTTTCATCCTCAAGAAATGAAGCAAGGAAAATCAATGAATTACAAGAAGTGTATGGAGTATCTGCTATTGATATGTCAATGATGGAGGCTATGAATCACAATAAAAAGATGATCCTCGGTAAATGGTACAGAGCAGAGTGGTGAAAAACAATAAATTCAAGGGGCAGTAGTTGATATCCAAAAGATGGATGCTGGGAATCCTATAAAAAATGACGTCATTATAAGAAGTGTGAGATAATCCAAAAAAAAAGAAAGTCCTATATGATCGAAATGCAACATTGTATGCAAAATGGTGAAAGAAACTTATGTTGAAATAAGCATTTCTAGTGATATTGTTGTACTGAAAATTTATTCTATTGTGCTAACATTTATGTTACCAAATTTTGGAAATGTAACAAATGATGGAAGGCATATTAAATATTTAATTATTTTTTTCAGTAATAAAATTACAGTTGTTTTCTGTGTTTGCTTATATTTTGTAAATTTCTATCTTTTTAGGCCAGTTCTATAGGCATTACATCTTTGGGTTATTCGCTGAAATTTGGTTGCATGAGTAGAATTGTATGACATTGTTGCAGAATTGGAATTCCAGTTTCATTAGATAAATAAACTTACATAAATACAACAATACATAGCACCAAAATTCTCATAAAGAACTTGAAAGTTCTCAATCCATCATCCCCATAACATCCCTATAATATCCATCGTTCCAAGCAAATAGCTAGGATCTGCCTATGTCACCAAATCTACCCACATCTCATATCCACTAATCACTATCACTCTTGTAATTTCTTACAAATTCAAATATATATGCCTACACTACACAAGTTAAGTTTTCAATTTTGATATTGTTAATTTTCTGGCCTGTTATGTACACCTATTGAAAAGTTAAATTCAAAATTACCATTCACATTAAATGCATCAAAAACATATACATTGCCGAGAAATACACACACACACATATATAAATTTATGTATTAAAACTTGAAATGTATTTACATACACAACATATATAAATAATGTTATTCCATAGTTCTAGGTTGCTTGGGAGGTTTAGTCTGCAAGTCCAGGATTTTCTAGAGAAGATAAATTTGTACATTCTAGTCTCTTGCCTTGTCTAGAAGCTTTTGATTCTTCGGAAGCTGCAATAGGTGCATGTTCTTTTTTTCGTTCTAATTCTTTCACTTTTGTTGCATATTTGTGCAAAATTTCTCTCAATATATCTATATCTTGGATGTACTTCTTCAACAATTCCACATTCTTCTTATTTTTCTTTTCGTGTTCCTTTTCCTTTTGCTAAAGACAATTATTTGCATATTTCAACTCACACTAAACTTGCGTCAATTTTTCCTGAACTACTCTGTCTCTGTCTCCAACTCTTTTTCCCTCAATTTTGTATTATCTGGAGTATACACAATTGCTACTCACTGAATTATGTTGTTCTTCTGCGGGGTGGCAATTTGGGATTTCAGATCTTCTATCTCAGACTTACCTCCCAAATGTTGTGATTCTCTATCCTCAAGTATTTTCAATATGAGCTCTTTAATCCCATCTTCCCTCTCTGCTACCTTTTTTTTCATTGTTTCAGTTATGGTTGACCATGCAGAGAGATCAGCTCCAGCATTCATTGTTGCAACATCATCCATCAAGGACTGCTCTCGAATTCTTAAGGAGGCACGATAACTTTGTAACCCCTTTTTGAATTTTTTATGATCTTGTATTGTATTAAAATATACGTCCAGTGCATTCTCTCTATTTTGTAGGGAACTCTCATACCTTATTAAATCCTGTTGGTGTGCTGACATGTCATAAATTTCACCAGAAATCAGATGGCTACTCTATCCCTTACCGATTTCAGATTCTTTTAACTTTTCAAATCCTCTAGTCTGTAGTTCTGCAATAATATTTTCAAGTTCAACTATTTTTCCTTTCAACTCTTCATCTTTCTTAGCAATTATGTTTTTCATGTTTTCCTTTTTTTTTATATTCATTTATCTCAAGTTCATGTCGATTGTAGTCTTCAATAAGGTTGTTTTGAAAGTCAACCTTCATTATTTCAATTATTCTATTTTTCTTATTGACTTCAGTCATAAGTCTTGCTTCCTCGATGATAACAATATTTGGAGGGGGAATGTACAAAACCTCTGGTCTATGTTTCAACTCATCTTTCAGTCTCTCTATGGTTTGTTCATCTTTCTTCCGAACAACCATATATTCTTCTCTACATTTCTCATTTTCCTTTCTAAATTCATCCTGAATTCTTTCTAGTTCCTTATTCAAATACTGAAGAACATAGTCCTTGAAAGCTCTTTTGATTCTCGAACTGTCCACAATCTTCATAAGGGATTCTCGTAATCTTGCAATTTCCTATAAACATGGAAAATTTTAAGGAGGCTTCAAAAAATGGAATTTGGCAACTTTTTTTTGGTAAAAAGCATTGAAAAATAACATTGAAAATGCCTCCTATATTAAATAGGTCCAGCATTTGCAAATTTTTAATAGAAGTTTCCATAATATCCATGTGTTCTATTTCTAACCTTGCAATTACCTGTAAATAGTGAAAATTTTAACGAGGATTCAAAAAAAGAATTTGGCAACTATTTCTTTTTGAAAAATAGCATTGAAAAATAGCGCCTACCTTTAAGAGGTCCTGAATTTGCATCTGCTTAATCCTACGGAGTTCTACACTCTGTACTGTGGTAAGATACCAATAGGAAAAGTTGTTTCTTTGAAATTCAACTTTTTCTTTGAAATGCGACATTTCATCGAATGGATTAAAACCAATTTTACCATCAAAAAAATTATTTTTGAGAGGAATTTTTCTCAACTCCCAACTGTGGAGGTGTATATATAACAAGTGCCATTTTTGCAGGAGCATAAATATCATCATCACTATGCTCCTCCTGTTCATTAAAATAAACATCATGCATCTCGTTTACATTTATTTCTCTTCCTTCATGTAATCCAACCAGAATTGAGACAACCTCAAATTCTTGAGGATCACTTCCCATACCTTGCATACAGTACTCAAAAAGATCTCCAGGGACTTGCACATTATCCTTTGGAGATTGTTGAGGAACTTCTTGGTTAATTTTGTCCAGTTTTGACCTCTTAATCTATTTATTTTTAAATATGCTTGCTTCTACAGTGCTAGGTCGATATAAATCAATAATTTTTTGTAGTGTACGAGGGTAACTGAACTTCACTCTCTTCATTTTGCTCTCATGCAGTGCCAAATGCATTTTTTTTGCCAATAGATGAGGGACATCTATGGCTAGGTATTCAACCTAATGAATCACCAAATTCATATAATCACCTGAAATATCTTGCTTGTGGTGATTCATAATTGTCCTAAGTACAATTTGAATTAAGGTTTTGTACAGTCCGAGGGGAACATCTTTCATCTTTAAACCATTCTGGGCAACCAAAACTGATTTTATTTCCATCTCACCCTTTTCTACTTTGAGGGTTTTCTTGGTGGTCAACATTACTCCCCCCATGTGTGGAATTTTTCGTTGCACTCGACAACAAATTAGGGTCCAGACAAACCCCCCCAAAACAATCAATTCCATGGACTCGTCATCATAACTAGAAATGGAATTATCTATCTCTTCATTATTTAAATTTAACTGACCGAAAAGAAAATGATGCACTCCTGCTTTGACCAGAACATTTAGCATACCTTCTGGCCAGTTGATTGTGTCAGTCCATACCTTAGCGCTCTCTCCAAATTTTTTGATAGTGAACCTCTCAGCAAATTCAGAACCCCCTATTTCAGTTGATGTTGTGGAACATGAGGATGCTGCTTCTATTTTGCAGGATTATGGCACACTCAGAAAGGAAGAAGGGGATGCATGCGAATGCATGCACAGGATTCCAACACGATGACTTTGCCAAACTAAAATAAAAATTACAAATGTGTTCTGATGTTTCCAAACTATAATAAAAGTTACAAATGTGTTGTGACTTTTGCAAACTATAATAAAAATTCAAATGTGTTCTGACTTTTCCGGACTATAATAAAAATTACAAATGTGTTTCAAGTCAACTATACACAACTTACATTTTCAATTTCAATATAGTTAACTTTCTAGCATGTTAAATATACTTATTGAAAATAATAAAGTAAGAGTAAATAATAGAGTAAAAATTTGGCATTCTAACTACTATGGAAAAAATAGAGTAATAGAGCCTGAGTAATATAATAATAGAGTAATATTCTTCTCTACATGTTTTGATGTACTGTCAAACCAAACCCTCGTATTAAATGTTTATAGTAAATAGTTTTGTAAATTGGATAGCTAGATATATTGAGAAGACTATCCTTTTGTTAATTTTATATAACCTAACCTCATATGCTCACAGTCGACCTATGAAAGGTGCAATTTTAACCTCTTTTGACTTTTATGGACAATTGGTGTAAAATGCAAAGAATATGCATAAAAATGAAAGATAGGAATGCATAGTAGTGAGATTGAACATGAATGACTAAAATTCCATGTATCTTGGAAAAATTCAAAAAAATGGCTGAAATTCTAAGTTTTGTAAAAAAACAGTGTGTAAATATTCAAAACCGGGCTTAGGAAAATGCATGCCGCAGTCCGTACAATTGTCATAAGTTGAAACTAACACCATGGGGTTAAATATAGATATAATTTTGACAAAAACCTCTTTCAGTTTTTAAAAATTATGTTTCATTTATCCAAAGTTAAATTGACAAAATGGCAACTTTTGTGTTTTCAACCTAGTTTTACCCAGAGAAATGCCCGCCCAGCCCTAAGTATTAAGTATTTTTGAGTGAGTTTAGTTGGAAATGGTATGTTTTACTATTTTCCACATTATTATACATTTATTTTTTCAATTTGGGTTCAAGAAGTGCCTGTTGTGCAAAAACACTACATGGTTGTCTTGTATTTATGAAATATCCACCTACGTTAATAAAAATGCAAGCCAAACCCTCCTATTAAATGTTCATAGAAAATGGTTTTGGAAAATGCATGGCTAGATATATTTAGAATACTATCCTTGTGTTAATTTTATATAACCTAACCTCGTATGCTCACGATCGACCTTATGAAAGGTGCAATTTTAACATTTTTTTGTTGTTATGGACACTTGGTGTAAAATGCAAGCCATAAGCATAAAAATGTAAGCTACGAATGCATAGTAGTTAAATTGAACATGAATGACTAAAATTGCAATTTTCTTGGACAAATTCAAAATTAATGACTGAAATTCTAAGTTGTTACGTAAAAAATAGTGTGTAAATATTCAAAAATGGGCTTAAGAAAATCCACACCACAGTCCGTACAATTGTCATCATTTGAAACTAACACCATGGGGTTGAAGATAGATATATTTTTGACAAAAACATCTTTTAGTTTTTTACAATTATGTTTCATTTGTCCAGAGTTAAATTGACAAAATGACAACTTTTGTGTTTTCAACCCAGTTTTACCCAGATCAGAGAAATACCTGCCCAACCCTAAGTAGTGGGTATTTTTTAGTGATTTTATTTGGAAATGTTATGTTTTACTATTTTCCACATTATTATACATTTAGTTTCTCAATTTGGGTTCAGAAAGTGCATGTTGTGCAAAAACACTACATGACTGTCTTGTATTTATGAAATATCCACCTACATTAATAAAAATGCAAGCCAAACCCTTCTATTAAATGCTTATAGTAAATGGTTTTGGAAATTGGATGGCTATATATATTGATAATACTATCCTTGTGTTAATTTTATATAACCTAACCTTGTATGCTCACGGTCGACCTATGAAAGGTCAATTTTAACCTTTTTTACTGTTATGGACACTTGGTGTAAAATGCAAGCCATAAGCATAAAAATGCAAGCTAGGAATGGATAGCAGTTAAATTGAACATGAATGACTAAAAGTGCAACTATCTTGGAAAAATTCAAAATTAATGACCGAAATTATAAGTTATTACGTAAAAAACAGTGTGTAAATATTCAAAAATGGACATAGGAAAATGCACGCCACAGTTCGTACAATTGTCATCAGTTGAAACTAACACCATGGGGTTTAAGATATATATATTTTTGACAAAAATATCTTTCTGTTTCTTAAAATTATGTTTCATTTGTCCAGAGTTAAATGGACAAAATGATAACTTTTGTGTTTTCAACCTAGTTTTACCCAGATTAGAGAAATGCCCACCGAACCTAAAGTGTTGGGTATTTTTGAGTGATTTTAGTTGGAAATGGTATGTTTTACTATTTTCCACACTATTATAAATTTATTTTTTCAATTTGGGTTCAGAAAGTACATGTTGTGCATAAACACTACATGGCTTTCTTGTATTTATGAAATATCCACCTAGATTAATAAAAATGCAAACCAAACCCTCATATTAAATGCTTATAGTAAATGGTTTTGGAAATTGGATAGCTAGATATATTGGGAATACTGTCCTTGTGTTAATGTTATATAACCTAAACTCATATGCTCACAGTCGACCTATGAAAGGTGGAATTTTAACCTTTTTTTACTTTTATGGACACTTGGTGTAAAATGCAAGCCATTAGCATAAAAATGAAAGCTAGGAATGCTTAGCAATAAAATTGACCATGAATGACTAAAATTCCAAGTATCTTGGACAAATTAAAAAAAAATGACTGAAATTCTAAGTTTTGTAAAAAATAGTGTGTAAATTATCAAAAATGGGCTTAGGAAAATGCATGCCACAGTCCGTACAATTGTCATAAGTTGAAACTAACACCATGGGGTTGAATATAGATATATTTTTGACAAAATCCTCTTTTAGTTTTGTAAAATTATGTTTCATTTGTCCAGTTAAATTGACAAAATGACAACTTGTGTTTTCAACCCAGTTTTACCCAGATCAAAGAAATGCCTACTCATCCCTAAGTATTGGGTATTTTTGAGTGAGTTTAGTTGGAAATGGTATGTTTTGCTATTTTCCACATTATTATACATTTATTTTTTTAATTTGGGTTCAGAAAGTTCTTGTTGTGCAAAAACACTACATGGTTGTCTTGTACTTATGAAATATCCACCTACATTAATAAAAATGCAAGCCAAACCCTCCTCCTAAATGTTTATAGTAAATGGTTTTGGAAATTGGATGGCTAGATATATTGAGAAGACTATCCTTGTGTTAATTTTATATAACCTAACCTCGTATGCTCATGATCGACCTATAAAAGGTGCAATTTTAACCTTTTTTTAGTGCTATGGACACTTGGTGTAAAATGCAAGCCACAAGCATAAAAATGCAAGCTAAGAATGCATAGCAGTTAAATTGAACATGAATGACTAAAATTGCAAGTAGCTTGGACAAATTCAAAATTAATGACTGAAATTCTAATTGTTACGTAAAAAACAGTGTGTAAATATTCAAAAATGGGCTTAGGAAAATGCTGCGCCATAGTCCGTACAATTGTCATCACTTGAAACTAACACCATGGGGTTGAAGATAGATATATTTTTGACAAAATATTCTTGCATGTTTTCAAAATTATGTTTTATTTGTCCAGATTTAAATTGACAAAATGACAACTTTTGTGTTTTCAACCCAGTTTTACCCAGATTAGAGAAATGCCCACCCACCCCTAAGTATTGGGTAATTTTGAGTGAGTTTAGTTGGAAATGGTATGTTTTACCATTTTCCACATTATTTTACATTTATTTTTTCAATTTGGGTTCAGAAAGTGCTTGTTGTGAAAAAACACTACATGGATGTCTTGTATTTATGAAATATCCACCTACATTAATAAAAATGTAAGTCAAACCCTCCTATTAAATGTTTATAGTAAATGGTTTTGGAAATGGGATGGCTAGATATATTTAGAATACTATCCTTGTGTTAATTTTATATAACCTAACCTCGTATGCTCATAGTCGACCTATGAAAGGTGCAATTTTAACATTTTTGACTGTTATGGACACTTGGTGTAAAATGCAAGCCATAAGCATAAAAATGCAGGCTAGGAATGCATAGCAGTTAAATTGAGCATGTATGACTAAAATTTCAATTATCTTGGACAAGTTTGAAAATTAATGATTGAAATTCTAAGCTGTTACGTAAAACAGTGTGTAAATATTCAAAAATGGGCTTAGGAAAATGCATGCCACAGTCCGTACAATTATCATCAGCTGAAACTAACACCATGAGGTTGAAGATAGATATATGTTTGAAAAAAACCTCTGTTAGTTTCTTAAAATTATGTTTCATTTGTCCAGCGTTAAATTGACAAAATGACAACTTTTGTGTTTTCAACCCAGTTTTACCCAGATCAGAGAAATGCCCGCCCAACCTAAGTATTGGGTATTTTTTAGTGATTTTAGTTGGAAATGGTATGTTTTACTATTTTCCACATTATTATACATTTATTTTTTCAATTTGGGTTTAGAAAGTGCTTGTTGTGCATAAACACTACATGTTTGTCTTGTATTTATGAAATATGCACCTATATTAATAAAAATGCAAGCCAAACCCTCCTATTAAATGTTTATAGTAAATGATTTTGGAAATTGGATGGCTATATATATTGAGAAGACTATCCTTGTGTTAATTTTATATAACCTAACATCATATGCTCATAGTTGATCTATGAAAGGTGCAATTTTAACCTTTTTTTTACTGTTATGGACACTTGGTGTAAAATGCAAGCCATAAGCATAAAAATGGAAGATAGGAATGCATAATCATTTTTGACAAAAATCTTTTTCAGTAGCCTACTCTGCAACTAAATCGCTGATTATGTATACGTTGGTCAGTGATCTTTGTTGACATATTTAGGCTTGGAAGCCAACATGGTAAATAGTCTAAATGTTATCTATTAGTTACTGAAAAAGATAATATTTATTGAGGCAGTAAAGGAGAGGATGATATAGAATGTATGCTATTTCTTCTCTGAAATGAAAAGTATGATTTTTTTCGTGGGAAAAAAAACATATTTCACCATACATGTTACACCATAGATCTGTCATACAGAATTCACCAAATTTTTTGTTGATCATGGAGGGATAGGACAAATAGCTATTAGGATAGTTTGAAGATAGAACATATGTATCTTTTCAAGATCCCATAGGCTAAAAAATGTATATTCTGATTTCAAACTTTGAAACATCAAAGATAAATATTTTTTCCTAAGAAAACAAAAACCATTTAACACAACATCAATATGTCATGTGATGCATCCCTACAGGATCAACAGATAATACTACAAGGCTACAAAATCAGAGTGCACAGTCAGAACCGAATCACTAGCAATCTCAGCAAGTACACAAAGAAGACTATTTGGATTTCTCCAGATTCAGATTTATATTTACTTATAAAAACATCAAATTACAAAGTTCAAACATTTCACCATAGATATTACACCATAGATCTCTCATACAGAATTCACCATATTTATGATAGGTATAATGTTTACATCTCCAAATGGATTGCACCAGTCCTCATCCCCAATCCATAACAATGATGGACAAAATCCCATTTGTGTGAATCCCATGAAAAGTGCACCTGCACACGAGGCTGTAGGCTATTATACAAATACTGAAATCTAAATGTTGGTCCCACTCTCCATTTTCCAACAAGTTGATTATCATTGCTTGAGCCTGAAGATAGATGATATGTATTAGGAAAGGTTGACCATGTATAGAAAACATCCTCCTTAAGATTCACATAGCCTTCTATGGTGAAATCTAGTGCATTGTTTTTCTTCACAATCCCAGGAGGTACGACATGCATTGCAATAAGATAAAAAGTAACCATGAAACTTTCATCTAAGCAAGGAATTTCCACAAACTTGATTCACTACGTATCATGTTACGAGACCTTATGTGGTTGAAAACTTTGTAGGAAAGAATATGGATATTGTGACGATGGATTTGATGTTGCTGCAATACTCCAATACATGATGGTAAAGCATTGTGAGTTCCATATTTTGTAGAGGTAGCTGATCTGGCAGTCACAACTTCATCATCACCCTTTGTTGCAAGAAGTTGGAAAGTGGCATGCTTATCATCTTTCATAGCAATAAAACGAAAAAAAAAGGATTCCCCCTTTTGAGTGCTCTTTCCCCACCTTTTGATAGATCTCACAGTGAATAAAACATCAACAATTCTTGCAATAAAAATAAAAATAACATTAGTTACTATAAAGCTAACATTAGTTTCACAACTGGGTGAATGTGGGGGAGGTATTTATATCAGATTCCTAGGCAATTAGTTTTTTCATGTTTGGTTAGGTTGTTGAAGAGGATCAAACACTAGAGTTGAACTGATAGCCAGCTGGGTTTGCTATTCTTTGCTAACTTTAAAAGGATCACATTACTTCAGGTTTGTGGAGATTCAAAATGCATCTCTAACTAGTTGGCAGGGAAATCAATGTTACATGTTACAAATCTGGATCAGTGGAAACAAAGATTAACAAATGTTGGGAGTAATTTTCAATATTTATCTTTTTTTCATATTCACAAGGAACTCAACACACAGGCATATTTGCTATCAAAGAAAACTATTGGTCTAGAAGAGGGTACACTTTATTTTGAGGAATTTATGGATTCCACATTAGTGGATAAAAGTTCTATCCATTGTAATTAGTATATAGTCATTTGTGCATTAGATATTATCTGAAGACTTTTACATATGTGAACTCTACCGAGTTTAGTACATTTCCATCTTTTAATAATTTTTTATCTCAGTCAATGAGGCATAATAATCAATATGTACTAATGATTTGATGTGGAATATGTTCTATCCAGTAGAACATACAACTAATGATTGTTACAAAGAGTCTTTACAGAGTCTAGCTGGTATTTTAATTTGGAACTTATGCTCCTTATGTTTTCTGTAATTTTTCTTTGATTCATAAACATGATTACTAAGAAAATGATTTTTTTTTCTGGGTGAAAAAAAATTGTGATATAAACTAAAAAATATGAATTAAAAGATACATGTATACTCATCATCAATGATTTCAGTTGATAGCAATAAACCTTTTTTGTATAGAAAACGTCATGTGGATGTAAATTCACACCCTAGGGAATATGGTGGCCTCTACCAATAACATCCAACTCACATTAAAAAATTATTACCCAATGGAATGTTCCACTAGTAGAAACATCTACTAAATAATTCAACACTTCCACAGGATATGGAATTTTCAATGAGTCTTCTTCGGAAAAACCAGGCAAATTTTCATAATAAATACAGACATACATTACTACCTTTATGGTAAAATCAAATGGATTTGTGCTGTGCAACAGAATCCGAACCATTTGAATGAATTTATTTCTTACAATCTTGATAAAATGATCATCTCCCAATAACGGAGTCATATCTGACCTAGATCCCATGTCAAACCCTCGCTTGATGACTGCAGTGGAATGATATTCATATGGCCTTGAAGATAACTGTTATTTTATTTCAGATAATGAAGGATGGTGCAACATAAGTTTGATACTATCATATGCATGCACCATTAGAACGGGAAAAACATCATCTATACTACATGTCCATGTGCTACTAGTACCAATAGTGTAAAGAATTGGATCATTCTCACAAGGATCCAAGTTTGTCAAATCTACATTTCCTGTATAAGAATCATCAATAACTTTCAAGAGAATGATATCTTCTAAACCACTTTCTTTTTTAAGAAGGGAAACAATATCGAAGTTTGGAGCTTTTCCCCTTACACACTGCATAGATGAGTGTCAATGAAGTTGATAAGGTATTTGCATATTGTTAAGTTGGACTTGAGCATCATTACTGCTAGACTCTATTTCATCATCACTCCAACAATAATTTTTAACAATTTTACATAATTCTCGTGACTTCCTTCATTGTTTAGATAATTGTTGCTTCATTTGTCATTGTTTTTCTCGTAGCATCCTCTTCTCCAAGTATTCAGAATGCTTCTTCCACAAATTCTGGAGGAAACAACTTCCATTATTTATGTGTAAATGGATTAAGGTCTGTATTGAACATGATTAAATTTATGAAAATTTATAATCTACAATCATGACAAGATTCCAAAAGGGGTCACATAGGTTACACAAGGGATCTCTGAATTGGAAATAAACAGTGAAAAAAACAATCTATCCTTCTAGGCACAATATAAATGCTACACCAACCTTTGGTAAGAACCATTAATGTATTTTCTCCTTGTAACTAGTGGCATTGCATACACAACAAAATAAAATATTTCGAGTCCTATAAGATTTTTGCATAAAAAACTAGGGGTAAAATTGATTACTGTGCATATACAGTATCTGGTAAATAACTGTTATAGCCAGACTGGTTAGAAAAAAAATGTACAATGGAAATTAGAAAAGGAATGTTACAAACCTTATAAAAATATAAAAATGAAGAATATAAAATAGAAATACAAATGACAGTGGAAAACTTATCCTGCACCATCATACATTGTCTTTGGTCAGAAAATTTCGATGCAATCTGATCTGGTTTGATTTGGAATTACATCCTATGTGATCTGAAATTGTACAACATAAATTAAAAAATAAATGATACAATCCTTATAAAAATATATAAATGAAAAAATTTATTTTCAACAATTTTCAATATGGTAAATTAAGTACACAAAGGTGGCCTATGAAGGGTATGAAGGAAACCACTAGCCCAACCAAGTCCAAAAGGTCCAACAAAAAGAGGAGAGGCTCATAACATTACCTTTTGCCTTAACCTTAAGCTTATAATATGTAACTTGTTTCCAAGGAAGGGCCTCTCACCTTTTGAATTCACTTTTTCCAAGTCCACCTCCACCAAGGCCATCAGAAGGAAGGAATCCTGTAAACAAAAAACAATATCCAGGACCCTTTCATTGATCACCCTCCTTAAACCTTCAGCCAGATCCCAAACAGAAGTACAACCATATCAAAAAACAATTATACCCTTTGTTCAGAAAATTTCCATGCAATCTGAATTGGTTTGATATGGAATCGCATCTGATCTTATTTAATCAACGATTCTTTTTTATGTAGGGGATCCACCAATCTATGGTTCATAAGGTTATCTTGCTATTTTTTCTCAAGAAGGGATTGGGTTTGTTCATAGGGTTATCTTGCTAGTTTTTCTCAAGAAGGGACCTGGTTTGTTCACAGGGTTATCCTACAGGGATTGTGAGTGAGGTTAAGGATGGAATATGGCCTGGTTTGATTATAGGTTCTGGGTAAAATCAAAATGGGTCTGAAAATCTGCTGATGGAGGTTCTGGGTAAAATCAAAATGGGTCAAAAAATCCACTGATGGTTACTACCGTGCATGAAAAATTCAAAATTTTTACCTAACCGCACATCGTTATCTATGCAAAATCGTTAACCACACCAGTTTACCACCACATGGGTTCGCATGCCATTGGAAAAGATTTCTAGTGGAATTCCCTTAAGTGATTAACTACACTAATTACATTTTAATTAACTTCAAATCCATTCCTTATTTAGGATACATTTCGGGGGTGGTAGTTTGCTATGAGTCTAATGGGAGGAGGCTTCAAGATACTCCCCCATATTTTGCATCCAACATGAGAAGCCTAGGGGTGGAGATGCAAAGTTACAGGGCAGATCATGAAAGATTGGTTAAGGATCAAGAGGAGAATAATCAGTTGAATGCATCCATGTTGCAAAGTTTGACAGACATTCAAAGGAGGATGAAATCTGGGGACCGAACAACAAGACCAGAGGGTAGGAAGCGCACTGCTATAAGAAGAAAAAGATATCCTAGTGGGTCATCTAACTCTGAAGGATCCACTTGTGGTTAAAGTTCTTATTCTTATAGGAATGAGAGGAAGAGGTGTTACCAGAACCATTCATGTGATGAGTTTAAGAAGGAAAGGCTTCCTATCTTTAATGGTGAGATAAAGAATGATCAAGAAGTTGAAGCTTGGCTTCTTGGGATGAGAAAATATTTCCAAGTCCAAGACTACTCTGGAAATATGAAGGCTAGGGTAGCCATATTCAATTTGAATGGAAACGCATCCATATGGTGGGAGTACTTCAGGCACGTGAAGAAGATTAATGAAAGGAAGATTGTGTGAAAACAGTTCCAAAAGTATTTCAAGCAGAAGTACCTCTCTGATAGGTACTATGACGATAAGATCAAAGAGTTCCATGAGATGAGATTGTGACAACATAACATGGAAGAGTATGAAAATAAGTTCTTGGAACTATTTAGGTATTCTAGGTACATCAGATATGAGAAGGTGAAAATTCAACATTTCCTGAGTGGATTGTCTCCGTCTTACAAAGACAGAATTGAGTTTTATGAACATAGAATATAGAAGAAGCGATAAGGAAGGCTAAGTATTGCTATGAGAAAAGCAAAGGAAAAACAAATTATCATAAGACATGGAAGGACAAGAAGAATGAGAAGTCTAACCAAGGAAGAAAGGTTTCAAACCTTCTAATTTCAGGAAGCAACAGAAGCATCCATACCAAGTTGAGAAGCAACCAGCTAGAGTGGTGGGAGAAAATCCAAGAGATCCACAACATAATAGAGAACCACTCCAATGTTGGAAATGTGGAGGACCCCACATGCGCAAGAATTGTACACTTGAGAATGAGAATGCAAGGCCAACTTACAACATTCAAGAGGCAGAAAAAGTGGGTCAAGTAGCAAGGGTCGTCCCTAGGATTTATGCATCACTAGTCAACTGTGGTTGAATTTGCAGGTAAGATTGTTGAGCAATCTATTTTTATTTGATTGACCCTGGTTCTAGTCACAGTTACATTACTCCTAGAGTAGTGGAGATTTGTTCTTTTAAGAAAGTAAAGCATAGAAAATCGTGGTTAGTTCAGCTAGCCACTGGAACTAAGAGAAAGGTTAGTGAAGTGGTAGAGAAATGTCCATTGGTGATGAATGGATTGGCCGCTTGTGTAGATATAAATGTTCTACCACTTGGTTCCTATGATGTTATCATTGGAATGGATTGGTTAGAATCTCATAGGGTAAAGCTCGAGTGTTATAATAAGACTCTTGAATGCATGGATGAAGAAGGGTACCCAATAGTTGTAAGAGGCATTCTGAAGGTGATTTTTTTAGGCATATTTCAGCAATGCAGTTGAAGAAGCTTTGTAGGAAAGGTTTCCAGTTGTATGCAACTCATATTTAGGAGGCAATAGAGAATGAAACTCCTAGGTTGGAGGAATTTAATGTGTTGCAGGAATTCAGTGATGTTTTTCCTGATGAGATTCCAGGGTTTCCTCCAAAGAGGGACGTTGATTTCATAATTGAACTTGTGCCAGGAGCAACACCAGTGTCTAAGACACCCTACAGAATGAGTAAACCGGATATGCTAGATATGAAGATGCAGTTGCAAGAGTTGTTGGAAAATAAGTATACCAGGTCGAGTGTGTCTCCTTGGGGAGAACTAGTTCTGTTTTTGGAAAATAAATATGGTACACTCATATTGTGTATTTATTACAGAAAACTGAACAATGTTATGGTGAAGAACAAATATCATTTTCATAGAATTGATGGCCTCTTTGATCAAATGAGAGGAGAAAATGTATTTTCCAAGATTGACTTGAGGTTTGGTTACCATTAGGTGAGAATCAACGATGAAGACATTCATAAGACAACCTTTAGAACAAGGTATGGACATTATGAGTTTATAGTGGTACCATTTGGTCTCACAAATGCACTGACTACATTTATGTGCCGTATGAATAGTGTCTTCAGTAGGTATTTGTACAAGTTTGTTCTTTTTTTCCTTGATGGCATCCTTATTTATTCTAAGAATGAGGAAGAACATGAAGAACGTTTGAGATTGACATTGCAATTGCTCAGGGAGCATCAGTTGTATGCAAAGTTGAGCAAGTGTGACTTCTATAAAGATAGAATTCATTATTTAGGTCACATTATCTTAGAAGATGGTATATTTATATATCTTAATAATATTGAAACCATTATGAATTGGCCTACTCCAAGAAATGTGATAGATGTAATATATTTTATGGGACTTGTAGGATACTACAAGAGATTCATAGAGGGATTCTCCAAGGTTTATTATTGCATCACTTCTTTGCGAATGAAGGGGATAAAGTTTGAATGGACATCGAGGTGTGAAGAAAGATTCCAGCAGCTGAAGAATATTCTCACAAGTGCACCAATACTAAAATTTGCAGAACCAAAGAAATATTTGTGGTGTGTACTGATGCATGCGCTCAAGGACTTGGAGGGGTTCTTATGCAAGACAACCATGTAATATGTTATGAGTCAAGAAAGTTGAAGGAGCATGAGAAGAACTATGCTACTCATGATATGGAACTTGTAACCATAGTACATGCTCTCAAGATGTGGAGGCATTACTTGATGTGCAGAAGATTTGAGTTGAGGATAGACCATTGTGGTCTGAAGTATTTATTTAATCGACCTAGTGTAAATGCTAGGAAAGCTAGATAGCTAGATTTTTTATGTGAGCTTGATTTTGAAATCAAGCACATAAAGGGAAAAGAGAATAAGATAGTTGATGCACTCAGCAAGAAGGTGCATGAAATGCATGTGGCATCCATTAGTATTTTACAATTGAAGTTGAGGCAACTCATTGTTAATCATGTTGTTGAAGATGAATTGTATGTCTAGGTCAAGGACAAGTTTCAGCAGCAAAGCCTTGAAAAGAAGTATGAGGGATATAAATAATAAGAAGATGGTCTTCTTACTTATAAGAAAAAAAATTATTCCAAATGTAGTATATTTGAGGAGAGTTCTTATGGATGAAATCCATCAAGCTCCATATTCTGGTCACCCAGGATATCAGAAGACAATTTCTACAACTAGAAAGTAGTACTTTTGGCGAGGAATGAAAAAGGACATAGCCGATTATATTTCAAGGTGCATGAAATGTCAGCAGGTGAAGGTTGAGCATCAACACCCAAAAGGTTTGTTGCAGCCTTTGCCAGTTCCAAAATGGAATCGAGAAGTTATCTCCATGGATATTATTACAGGATTGCCAATGACTTGGAGATAACATGATTCCATCATGATTTCCATACTTTTATGTACCTTTTAAACTTAGCTCACTTGGTCCAAAGTTGCTTTACACGTTGATAAGTCTTGAGTTCAAGTCTTATTAAGCTACATTTTAGTGCATGCAATTTCTATTTTCAAGTTACTTTATTGTAAAAGTGCATCTCACATAAATAAAATAAAATAAAAGTGTGTCACTTAAGTCTTTTAATTTATTGCCGCACTATTTAAAAGTCACATTATTGTAAAAGTGAACATCACTTATTTTACAAAAAGTGATTCACTTCAAAGAAATTTTATTGTAAAAGTGATTGTCAAAGGTTGATTTTGGGAAGAGGGGGCTTCTTTTTTTAGTTGGTCAAGTTAATATCTGCCACGTCACTATTGGGGACATCTTCAACATTTTCTTTGATCAAGCATAACTTCATAATCCAGAATCCGTTTTACGTGCCTTTTTTTTTTTAAACCGCATATTTTTTCGAGCTCTTTGCATCCAGACAGTTAGTTTCTATTATTTCAGCCATTATTTTATAGTATGGCTGCCCCTTGTGATATTATACTTAAAAGTTCTAACTATTTCTCATGGAAATCTCGTATGGAAGATGTTCTACGAAATATGGGACTTTTCAGGATAACCTCAGGGAAAGAAACAGAACCCATTGATGATGATAAGAAAATTAAATGGGCAAATAGATGCGATGAAGCTCGTGGATTGATTGGGATGGAAATCTCTATTGATTTGCGATTCCACATATCTGACATTGATGAACCTGATAAAGCTTGGGAAAAGTTGAAATCTGTGTTTGGTAAACACAATGAAATTCGGGGTCATCAACTCGAGAATGAGTTGATTTCCTTGAATCCAAATTATTTTTCATGCATTCAAGACTATTTATCTAAGTATAAGACTCTTAGACTCTTATGTGTATAATGCAAGATTAAGAAAGAAGACAAACAATGTATTTATCATATTCTTTCCAAACTTGGACCTGCATATTCTATTTTTGTATCTACATTCTACTCCATGAAAGAATCCTTGACTACAGCTAGCTATCAAGAGCCTAGCCTTGAATCCTTTTGTGATTCCTTAATTAGAGAGCAAGATAAGCTCATTCATCTTGGAATAATTAACAATGCAGATACATCTAGGAAAGCCTTATTATCCCAATAGAAAGAAATGTGCAAGCCTCCCAAGAAACATAATTTTCGCAATAATAAGAAAAACAACAAGGGTCCCAAACCCTCTCAGTCAGTTCCTTCTTTAAAAAATGACAAAGGATCCAAGCAAAAAGGAAATAAGACTGAGCGTCATTGCAATTTTTGTGGGAAAGATAATCAGGATGAATCTAAGTGTTTTAAGAAGATGGCAGCCTTGGAAGCAGCAATGAAGAATCACCACGTCAGCCTAGATTCGTCTTCAGAATCTAACTCTCATGGACATGCACTTTGTGCTTCTTGTTACTCTTATACTTCATTTTCTTCTTCTACTTCAATTTAATGGCTCATCGATTCTGGAGCATCTTATCATATGGCTAAGGATAAAGCCATGTTTTCTACTATGCATGAATGTAACACCAAACAAATATTTGTTGGTGATGATAGATCTCTAAGTGTTGTAGGATCTAGAACAGTTCTAGTAGAAAATGGTCATTTCAGTGATGTACTATGTGTTCCAAAAATTTCCTGCAATTTGTTATTAGTCTATCAAATCACTCATTCGAGTGAAGGTAAAACTGTGACATTTACACCTCACAAAGTTGTAATCAAGGATTTTAAAAATCCTCAAAATGTCCTTGCTACTGGAAATATTGATGATATTACCAGGTTGTACAAATTTAACAACTTTGGGTCATCACCTTTTCCTTCAGTTTTTGTTGCTCATAGTGATAACTTGAGCAAACTTTGGCATGAGCGATTTGGTCACTTAAATTATTGCTCATTGCAACAACTATGTAAAGACAATATGGTGATTTTTCTTCCACTAGTATCTTGCAAGGATGGTGTGTGTTCCAGTTGTGTACTCAGAAAACATCATCGGGATAGTTTTGACAAACATGCCTCTTGGCATGCCTCGGTTCCCTTGGAGCTTGTGCATAGTGACTTGTGTGTCCCTCTTCCATCTGCTTCTTTTTCTGGTTTCAAATATTTCTTAACTTTCATTGATAAATACTCCAGATGCACTTGGGTTTACTTCCTAAAAATTAAGAGCGATGTATTTAACATGTTCTTGGCCTACAAGGCCCTTGTTGAAAAACAATCTAGTCATCAAATTATTAAGTTAAGATCTGACAATGGAGGAGAATATGTTAACAACAAGTTCACTACTTTTTGCACTAAACAAAGAATCCAACAACAACACATTGTTCCATATACACCACAACAAAATGGTGTAGCTGAACGGAAGAACCGCACTTTAAAAGAAATGGCTAATTGTATGATCCAATCTAAGGGACTAAGTCTTCAATATTGGGCTGAGGCCATAAATTGTACAAATTACATAGTTAATTGCACACCCGCTAAAGTTTTACAAGGTATAACACCGAAAGAAGCATGGAGTAAAATTAAACTAGATGTAAGTCACTTTCGTGTGTTTGGTTGTGAAGCATGGGCTCACATTCCGGATTAAAAATGGAAAGCATTGCAGCCTAAAAGTGAAAAGTGCATATTTGTTGGATATTCTGAAGATGTAAAATGTTATAGACTTCTTCAGCCACATTCTCATGATATAATCATTATAAGAGATGTTAAATTTGATGAAAATATCTTGGCCTGCGAGCCTAACTTGGCAGGTGTGCCATCTTTGGCTTGCGATCCTGATTCGGCGATTGTGCCTTCTTCTTCTTCTTATTCCAGTTTTCTTAATAGGTTTCCAAATCTAGTTTCTAATGATGACAGTGAGGATGAAAATCCACCTCCACCTGGTCATGTTCCTCCAATTACACCAGCACCAATACTTCCTCGATGGGTCCGTTCAACATGTGAAGCAGCTGGTGATCTTTTCGGCGATCCTAGAGATCAACGTTGAACACGTTCTCAGTTTCAGTGAGCCTCTTCTCTTTTGGCTCAAGTTTCCGAGAATCATGATATAGAAACTTTTGTAGAAGCTTCAGGAAATCCAGATTGGGATGCAGCTATGGATGAAGAATATCGTTCCTTAATGGTGAACGATACTTGGGATCTTATTCCTCTTCCAAAAGGAAGAAAACTTGTCAGATGTAAATGGGTCTATAGAACTAAGTATGCATCAGATGGAAGTGTTGAAAGACTTAAGGCGAGGTTAGTTGCCAAAGGTTTTTCCCAAGTTGAAGGGATTGACTACAATGAAACCTTTGCCCCTGTAGCAAAAATGAACTCCATCCACCTTGTTCTTTCCCTTGTAGCCTTACATAACTGGGAAGTCCATCAAATGGATGTCAAGTCTGCCTTCTTACATGATGATTTACATGAGGAAATTTACATGGAACAACCTCTTGGATATTTTTAGAATAACTCTATCCTTGTTTGTCTCCTTAAGAAAGCCTTATATGGCCTTAAGCAAGCTCCTAGAGCTTGGTATTCCAAAATGGATAGCTTTCTCCTTAACACCGGTTTTTCTAGATGCCATTCTGACCCCAATGTCTATACCAAAAAGGTAGGAAACCATCTCATCATACTTGTTCTTTATGTTGATTATCTTATCCTTACTGGTAGTGACCCTAACCTTATAACCCATGTGAAATCCAGTCTTAAGCAAAGTTTTGAAATGTTATACTTAGGACATTTGCATTATTTTCTTGGTCTCCAAGTCTTGCAAACCAAAGAAGGAATCTTTCTTTCCCAGTCTAAGTATGCTTGTGACCTTCTTCGTCGCTTTCACATGGAAGATTGTAAACCAACCCCTTCTCCCTTCCAGTATGGAGTCAAACTTTCTGCGACTTGTACTTCCCCTGAAGTAGATGTCACCTTGTATCATTAGCTTTTTGGTAGTCTTTTATACTTGACTCATTCCCGTCTTGACCTTTCCTTTGCAGTTGGTCGTGTTTCCCGTTATATGCAAAGTCCTCATGAAAGTCATTAGAAAGAAACAAAAAGAATACTTCGATATATTTGAGGTACAATTCAGTTTTGGATTCATTACAGTACAGGGGGGGAACCATTGTTGGTTGGTTTCACTGATTCAGATTGGGCTGGCGATCCTGATGATCGAAATTCTACTGCAGGTTATGTTTTCAGTCTGGGATCTCGACCTGTCACTTGGGCTTGTAAGAAACAACAAGCTCTTGCTCTTTCTTCAGCAAAAGCAGAATATTGAGCCGCCGTTAATTCCAATCATGAAGCTTTATGGCTTCGATAGATCCTTTCAGAGTTTGGATTCGAGCAGTAGCAGCCTACTCCACTTTGGTGCGACAATCAAAGTGCCATAAAGCTTGCGAAAGATCCAGTTCTACATCAACGTAGCAAACACATTGAGCTACACATGCACTTCATTAGAAATCTTGTTCATGATCGTGTTATTGAAGTGCTCTATTTCCCTACAGATGATCAAGTTGCAGACATCTTCACCAAGTCTCTTACAGAAGCAATTTTTTCTAAACTTTGATCTATGCTAGGAGTTCAGGAATGTGTCATTAAAGGGGGATAGGCTCTAATGCCTCCTTCCTTCTCCTAATAGTGTCACTTTTGTAAATCCTTCAATCCTATCCCAAGTTGTTCTTAAGGGGGGATGTTAGGATATTTAGACATTGAGGAGTTAGTTAAGATCAACTTGTGTAATATATCTGTTAGGTAAAAGTGTGTTTCTTTAGTATGCATTTGTAAATATTCTAATCCGACGGTCACAATATGTTCTAGACATAGAGTGATCCAATGGTTCAACTTCTCTTAGATCATACCTACCATTGATCCGTGGCTTAACACTCGATTGGTCTATGATCTCTATTTAAAGAGCATAGAGGGTCCTTGGCTAGTTGATCGATTAATGAGAAGCTCATGTAACTTTCTTTCTTTTTCATAATAAATTGCTCCAAGTAGTTATTTGGCTGGGGCCATGGACTGTTTCCCTCTCGAGGGTTTTAACCACATGACAAACATCGGTGTGTTGATCTGTGATCTGTTTGTGTGAAGCGGTATCTGAAGGTGTTCAGTATTTTGGGAGTACCTTGTGTACCTGAACATACACCGGTTAATTCTATCCATAAGACTGATGACATTGCAAAGATATTTATGAAGGATTTTTTCAAATTGCATGGATTTCCTGAGGCAATAGTCTTTGACAGAGATGTCAAGTTCACTTCCAATTTTCAGAAGGGATTATTTGCATATTTGGGTACAAAGCTAAACTTTAGCACTGCCTACCATCCTCAGACTGATGGGTAGAGAGAGAGAGTTAACCAAGTGCTTGAAGACATTCTTCTCTTGTCTGTGATGGACAAACCAACCAAGTGGGAATATTATTTACACTTGGTAGAATTTGCATATAACAATGGGTAGCAAGCATCCTTGGGGATGAGTCCATATGAATCCTTTTATGGCAAGGGGTGTAGGAAACTAATGACTTGGGATAATCCAGTGAATAGGGTTGTGCTTGGTCCATAATTGTTCAAGGAGATGGAGCAGGAGGTTGTAAAGGTCAGGAAAAATCTTAAAGCATCCCAGGGCATACATAAAATATATGCAGATAAGCATAGGGTGAACAGAGAGCTCAATGTTGGGGATCATGTTTTCCTCAGAGTGAGGGAAAAGAAGAGTTCCTTGAAGCTTGGAAGTTGTGCCAAGTTTTCACCTAGATACCATGGGCCATTTGAAGTGCTTGAAAGAATAGGGCCAGTTGCATATAGACTCGCATTGCCTACTAGCACTAAGCCTCATAATGTTTTTCATGTTTTTTTGCTTTAGAGATATGTACATGATCCTAACCATGTGATAAATTGGGATGTGATTCAGGTGGAACCCGAAGGAGAGTTCCAAATAGAGCCAATGTGCATCTTCGATAGGAAGGTCACAATGCTTCAGAATCGAGCCATAGGGTAGGTAAAGGTATAATGGGAGCACTATAGTCCTGAAGAGGTTACATGGGAGATGGATGATGCCATGCGATTGGAACATCCATTTTTGTTCAATTCTGTGGAGCACCAAGGGTGGTACCAATGTAGAAGTTTTGTTCAATTTTGTAAAGCACTGAGGATAGTGTTGTTGAAGGGGGAGGGGAATGCAAGACCCCGGTTTTGACCTCGTTTGCAATAAATGTATATGATGTAAATATTGTAATTAATCATGGTGTGGAGCTGAAGGAAAAATACCCACCATTAATTTATCATTTTATGTTTCGGTGACTAAAACCGATGCCGATGGTATTTTTTGCAAGCCGACGCATTATAATTTTTGACATCATGTAAATATGCAACTTAATTAAAAACCCACAACCAGCTATGTCGATGCAACAAATAATGAGATGTGTGCATGATTTCCTAAGGATAACGGGGGGGGATGTTTAACCTTGAGCCATTGGGAAAAGCCACGTGTCAAAGGAAAACCCATAAAAACTATCAACTGCCCATTTATTTCCTTTTTCTCCAATCATTTATTTCTGCGAGAATTTGGTTGAGGTAGTTATTGCATCGGAATGGTAAGAGTATGGGAAAAAAAATTGAATTGGGCAGAGAGTTCATTTTTGAAAAACATGTTTTGACTTCATGGGAAAGAAAGAACCCAAGAACGTATGCTTATTCCCCTCATGCATTCACGTTTTCACCTTCCCTCACATTTTCAGGGAGTGGTGGGACATTTTGAGCATCTATCCTTCATTTTCGTGGAGCTCTCACGTAGCTGAACTTTCTTGT
Organism: Pseudotsuga menziesii; assembly: GCA_001517045.1. Taxonomy (NCBI): domain Eukaryota; kingdom Viridiplantae; phylum Streptophyta; class Pinopsida; order Pinales; family Pinaceae; genus Pseudotsuga; species Pseudotsuga menziesii. Next base: position 76,274 of record LPNX011108276.1, read on the forward strand.
GTTTTTATCATTCATGTTTTCAGTTGTTTCCTCATTGTGCATGCCCAGGAAATCCATTTTGGTTCTATGGAGTAAATGGCCAGTAAATAATTTCGTGTCTTGTTGTGCGTGTCTATTCTTCCTTGGTCTGAACTGGTTTGGAGGGGGAATTGGTTTTGAACTAGCTTTATAAATCTTGTGTGAGAAGGAACCTCATAGATCGATCTAGGGGGTTGGTTTTATTCCTTACACACCCTAAATTGCACTGGAAAGGGAAGGCATAGGCTGAGGGATCGGTTAGAAGAGAAGGGGGTACTTCCTTATGTTGGTTGTGCAAATGTTTTAGAATATAGGCCATATTTGGTGAAGATGTCCATAGCTCTATAGGTGAGATCACTATCTTAGAATTTATCCTTTCCAACTCCTTCGCATCCTGATAAACCTAACAGTGAGATGGCTTGGTTATGTTCCCTGATAAACCCATATGTTGGCTTGGCTGGTCCCTAATGTGAATGTTGGCTTGACTGTGGGTAGTTTGTGAAACCCAACTGTTAGTTGGATCGACTGTGGGTAGTATGTGAAACCCAACTATTAGATGGCTTGGATGAATAGCCTGTGAAACTCAATAGTGAGATGGCTTGGCTGAGTATCCTGTGAAACCCATCAGTTCAGCTTGTTTTTCTTGCAATTTGATAAACCCAACTGTGTTTTCTTGGTTGAGTTTTTTTTTATCCTTGGATATGTGTAATACTGCCAGTGTTCCTTATTCCTTGTTAGAATCATGCCCAACTCAGGGGTGCAAGTGCTGCTAATATATTGATGAGTGCACTGGCCTATGGTTGGGTGGAACGTTGCAGTGATGTAGCTGGTTGCAGGAGAAGCTTCTTTCAAGATAAGTATCTCTATGTTAATCTCTACATTTGTAACTACTTGATGAAATATGATGAACATGTTTAATGTGTTGAATGGATGAATGGATTCCACTGTATAATTGCAATTGTCTGCATTGATGTATGTTTTCTTTTAATGCATTTTCAAATTAATTTATAAGGCTTAGATTTCCTGATTAGTGATGGATTTAATTACCAAATATGTCTAAGACTTTAGTTAACAGGTCGAATTTCCTTACAGAAATCTCCTTCCGCAACTCTCCCTTCCGAAACTTGCGGGATGCGGAATGTGGGGTGCAGAAATGTCCTTTTGTAAATTCTGTTTTCCGCAGATTTCCTTCTGCAACTCTCCTTTTCGCAACTTGTGGGATGAAGGATGTGGTTTCCAAAACTCTCTTTTATGCAACTACTTAGATCCGCAATGATCCATTCCACATGCGTGATGCGGGATGTAGGATGCGGGATCGCAATTTCCATATTCCCCGATTCCACAAACTCAAGATTTCTGCATCATCGATTCTTGCGAGTTAATTCTCAGCCATTTATATTTTCCGAGATGCGAGACATATGGTGACCATTAATTTTTATCTTGATCATTCTCCGCCATTTGATCTCCTCTGAGATATTTCTTCGTAGATCGTCGAATTGATCACTGAAAGGATCAATTTCTATGTTATTGGGAAGTTGGAGAATTTATAGATAGACTTGAATAAAGTAAATGGAAGATGAATTCATGCCTCTATAGAGTTATGCAAAAATCCAAAATCCACAAAGAATGCAATGAACTTCGAGTTATATGCTCCTGCATTGATTGGGTAGCAGAAATGGTGGTGCTCTCTGTCTCTGGCGGACGGGAGGGGATGTGACAACATGACTATTGAAAATTGTTTCCACAACCATGACCTAGGTTTCAAATAAGAACAAAGGTTCTTTAATAAATTTTCAATTCCGCATGATAATCGGAGTATGGGTATGTGACATCCTCTATTGTAACCTCTCCTTGACCATTGAATCTTGGGAGATACTTATGATAGTCTCCACCAGGAAGAGCTTAGAGGTTGGGATAAGACTAATGGGGCATATCTAGCAGCTACTATGGAATCCATCATATTAGGAGGTTGAGCTTCCATATTTGGAGAAGCCTGTGAAGGAGTTTTTTGAACCTGAAAAGTTGATGGTTGAATATGAAAATGTGGTAAATTAACCTTTATTTGGATAATGGGAATTCTACTAGTAAGAGGTTTATAAAGAGATAGTGAAGGCTTACAATAATAAAATTGTCAAGAGTTCACAATGTCTTCCTTTACATCCTCCAATGTTAAAGGATTAGAACAAACTATAAAACTATCAACTGGACTAGGATTATGAAAATCAAGAATGAGGATAGATAATTCTTTATTCCTTTTTTCTTCTTCAACTATTGGTAAAATTAAAAAAGAAGAGGACTGAATAAATTCACTTGATGTTTTAGAAACTGGTGTATATTGATGATGTTAGAATAATCAACCCATAGTATTTACCCACTTAGACATTATTACATTTATTTTGTCTTATTTGCCTAGTCCATGAGTCCCACCATGTGCAAGTTGTCAATTGCCTATCCATAGAGGTCAAACTTGCCATTATTGACTCATGGAGCGCTTTGGAAAGTCCTGGGAATCAAATCTGCTTTATTCCTAGCCTCCTAGGCACCCTTCTGCTTTTTCTGCTTTGTTGACTGCTTTTCCAGTTTTTAAAGCACATAAGGAAAGCTAGACTAGGTGAGGTGAACCTGTTTTATTCCCCTTTCATCCTCCACTCTTTCCTCCATGAAAAAGCATGTATGAGCTGCCATTTGACCACTCTTTAGCTTGCCCATGCGCCCTTGCTAATTCGTGGGGTCCTTGATAGATTTGGGATCAGCTTTTTACACCTATGGGGGATTTGCCTATTTTGGGTAAGCCTGCTTTATGCTAGATTTGGATGCTTCCTTATGCATTCGATTTGCTCATGTATTCTATATATTCAGCAGCCTATTTTATTGCAGGGTTGGCTATTGTACACTCAGTTAATATAATTTTGTGTTACAGCTCCATATTTAGTCTCCCTTGTTGATAATTTGCATGATCAATTGTTAATTGCTGTGAGTGAAATTAATCTACTGCAGGCCTGAATTTATACATGGTATCAGAGCCATTTTAGGTTGTTACTCTCCTCCAAAAATTGTTTTGCAGGTTCGACATCAAGACTGGGAGCCTTCTACCGCAGCCGGGACAGATTTTCTAAAGCTATGGATTCACAGAAAACTATCCTCACTCCTTTCAACTATTTTGAATGGAAAGCAGAGATGGAGATCTTGTTGAGAGTGAAAGGCGTCTACAGGGTGACTATGGATACAGAAGCAGAGCCCAATGCTGCTGCAGAGAAGATCAAATGGCACAATCGGAGAGATGAGGCCTATGGCCTCCTATGTCTCAGTATTCCCGAGACCTCCTTTTCCATCTCGATGGATTGACTTCACCGGATCAAGTATGGGAGAAAATTTCTGAACTCTTTGGAAAGACAGATGAGATGAGGGGACACCAAATCGAAAATGAATTGATTTCCCTAAGTCCCAGTAATTTTGAATCCCTGCAGCTATATTTCTCCAAGTTCAAAGCACTAATTTTGCAGCTGAAACAGTGTGGTATTGAAAATAAAGATGAGCAGCTCGTATTGTCCATCCTCTCGAAGCTAGGGCCTGATTATTCAGTCTTTGTTTCGACCT
>LPNX011108276.1:83123-116068 GCA_001517045.1 Pseudotsuga menziesii
GGTTGTCTATTGTACACTCAATTAATATAATTTTGTGTTACAGCTCCATATTCAGTCTCCATTGTTGATAATTTGCATGATCAATTGTTAATTGCTGTGAGTGAAATTAATCTACTGCAGGCCTGAATTTCTACAGATGAGTACCGTTTGATGTAGAATTAATCTTTTGTATAGCTTCCCTTAACAATTTCTGTGGATATGGAACTGTTGTATGTAAAGTAGATGAAGGATTTCCCCTAGTTCCAAATCTCTTAGAAGCCACTCTGATGGTTTTTGAACTATAGGTGAAAAATGTAGTCTAAAGATACCCTGATTTCGTTCACCTTCCAAAATCATACTTTTAAATTTAAATACCCAAGGAAGACTTAATTTCGTTTCTTCCTTCCACGGTGAGGGCACCAGAAGATGTTATCACTCGAGTCGACACGTAGACTAATAAGGCTCAAATTCCAATTAGTCTTGAAGTTTTTAGTCATATGACTAGATTTTGGCTTATGAATATATTCTAAGGTAAAGTGGAGATCAGGTATAAGGTAATAAAACAAAAAAAATGACTAAGCTATGAGGAAACAAAAATTCTATGAGTATGCATTATATAGATGGAAAGCTTCATATTAAGAATGCATAGTAAACATTAACCCATTCACAAGTATTCTAGGATAGAAAACATTTATCAAAGAACAAAATTATGAATCAAGTGCTCATAGTCAACATAAAATTCATTATGATAAAAGAACAAAATGGGCTGATCTCAAATATAATATCATTACAGGATAGTCTTTATATAAGCCAATAAAAGATAAAATACATGTCTTATAGATTATATCCTATTCTTCACTATCATATTTATACAAAATGTTTTAAGACAATAACAGTTTTGGGATCCAATATTTATGGATCAAATAAACCAAAAATAAAGAAAATATGATACTTAATCTATCTATATCTATGACTCATAACATAAAATTTTCCATTTATCACTAACAACTGGAAAACAATGATGAATAACATAAAATAAAATCTTCCATCTATCATTTCGAATATTATGGAAATATGACCTGATTCCTACGCCTGAATAGTCTCAACAGACTTTGACTTGTATTCAAACAAAAACAATCAAATATTCTTAGCTACGTCAGTGAACATTGTCAGTACATCAAGTGCCTGTGATCTCCTTTGCATCCATTTTTTGAACCTTGGTTTGGAGTTCTTTATTTTGACCAATGAACTCGTTTTGTTGTTGAGTGAGCCTCTTTATTCTTATTACTTCCTTAGAGGTTGTTATTAATTATTGATAGCTTGCATTGATCTCATATATATATTCGCTCAACCTCCTATTTTCTTGTTATACCAAAATCCTGTCACCATCATGTGATAAGACATTTGACATACCTACTTGCCCTGAATCCCAGCTTCTGGAGTGGAAACTCATATCATTTTTCAATATTTTCATACAAATTCCCAGCACCGTGCTTGACCCTTTATCCATATGCGGTATCCTTGTTCGCACTGCCCATACTCTGTTTCCCACAAGCAGTGCCACTGCTTATGGCCCTTAGTCCATAAGCGATTATTACTAGAACCTCTCTGTAACTAAAGGAGAAACGTGGTACCCTGGGTAAAAAGGGAAAAATAGAAGCTTCTCAAGGCTTGTAGATGATAAGCCTTGAGATATCCCTTATCCCTACCGTTGTGGGTCTGTTGAGCTCGAGATCCCCCATCCTAGGATCTTGGAGGCCACCTCACCCACAAATCTCTCAACCTACCCTATCCATCTAGCCTTATAAATACAAGCTTATGGCCATGGTTGAGGGAGAGAACTCTTAAGGCATTGTTATTCTGTTGGATTGATCACTTGGTCCATATCATTGGAGAGCATAGAGAGAGCTAGAGCCAAAGCTTATGGGGATGAGAATGCTTGGTTTCATGGAGAAGCATGTCAACACTAAGGCTTGGTTGTAAAATTCTTCATATTTCTTTAATGCAAGTTGATTTCTGTCCCACATATATTGTTGATGTTTGATTTCATATATATGTTGTTAGATTCCTTAGTCACCAGCATAGATTAGTAGATTATACTCTGGTTGCTTTGATTTGTTTTGTGTTGAGCTTATTGCAGGTACATAGGGTGACTATCAAAGCATTGTATTCTAGGTATCTACAACGTCTAGAGAGAGTATTCAACCTCTGTCTTCTATTTGTTCTGGATTTGAACCATTCAGACCAGTGGAACACCTTGCTGTCTACAGGAGGTGAAATATTCCAGCTAACATTTCTATCATTAACTTTTCATTAGAATAATTTATATTTCCATTTTGATCATTAAAATATTGTAATATTTTTTCAAGACTTCAAATTATGACAGTGATTCCATAATTTTTTTATGTGTAGGATTCTCCTGTTTCTTTAATTCTTCAATATATGAGGGTTTTGAACAAGTACCTATTTCAAATTCAAAAATTCAATGTTTACCTTTATCTTTATAAGCTTCATCAGGAAACTATGGTTTAGGATTTGTTGGAACAAACCACCCAGCAAAGCCCTGTCGATAGGGGTTCCCACTCTATCGACACTCACCCTGTGCGATCTCCCTGAGCATCGGCCCAAACAGGTTTTACCCTTCCTGGAAACACCCACGAAGCGGATGAAGTCTCACCCGAGATGTTCGAAGGAGAGCTATTGGAACCAAGTTTCTATAGTAAGGAGGAGGATTTAGGGCAGCATCGGTTCATCATATTAGCTATCCTATCTAACAGAACCATTGATCAGACATCACATCATTCATAACATATATACCACTATAACCATAGATCTAACAGATTGCATCATTCATTTATTCATCACAGCAATATCACATTAATTATTCATAAAACATAACCATTAGACATTCATCATTGACATCGCGACACATAAAACCAGAAAGAGACAAAAGACAATAGTGATTCAGCTCAATATTCATCATATCATATTACTTTCTACACAACAGATCCAAAACAACAACTGCCTTTCTCCATAGTGAGAGAAAAATCGACCCACAAGATCGCATACTGCCAACACAAGATTCAATCTCTCACTTGATATCTTCTACAACTTGTTTTTTTCATTTGCAATTATAATTCTATATATAGGCTTGTGCCTTTACATTCATGGTCCACTTCTAACTAAATCCTAATTGATTTAATCACTAATGACCTATATCCACAAAATATAGTCAACTGATACAAAAAGATGCATAAAATATTCAAAAACGGTTTGTTTTCTTCCCATCACGCTATCTTTGCCTTGCACGGTGTTGCATGAGCTTGTGTAGCCTCTGCAGTGCTACGTAACTCACTTACCCCAAAACCCCTACCAATAGGCCCCAAACAAAGTTTTGTGGCTCATCCTCAAGCCACGTCAAATGGAAAGGGTGTACCTCATCATCTTCATCTTGAATTCCTCATACTGTTACAAGATCTCCTCGACCTATGCTTCAACGTTTTCAGCTTCATCCTTACAACCAAGTAGGTCCTTCTTCACAGGGTTCTCCACCAACTTGGTATTCACTGTCTTCTTGGCATCTTGCACATCCTGCGGTGCGACGACTACTTTAATAACCAAATGTGCTCCAATATTTTGGAACTCATCTAGTTTGGTGCTATGCTTGCACTGTCATTCTTGTGCCTTTGTGGCTCTTTGTTGCAGTTCTCTCAGCTCGGTGGAATGCGTAAGCTGAATCATGGGTGGCATTGTTCTTAATGTCTTCTTCAACATTGTCAATTGTCCTTTAGCTTCTCGTGCTTTCTTGGTCAGTTGGTCTAATTTCTCATCTTGGATGACACTTCCCCAAAATTGTGTCGTGGCCTCCGAGATATTCTTTGCTTCCTGTTCCATCACTTCAAACTATGTCGTGATCACTTCGATGGAATTATTTCGCTCCGCAACCTGCTCTGGTGGCGTTTTTGAGTAGACCATAGCATTAAGCAGATTGTTGGATAGATGGAGATAGAAGATGACCTCGTCGAGTCGCTTGGATTTGGCGACTGCATCAAGTTCCACCATGATTTCATATATTTTCATGCCTCATCAAGAGCCGCTTCTACCTTACCTCTACTCACAACGAGCTACGCATTCTCGACAATCAGGTGGTCGGTCTGCTTTTTGAGATCAATGATCTATTTAGTAGTTTTCCTCTTCAGCTCATCCTGTGCCATCTGTAATGCTGTGACCTCCTGTGCTTTTGCAGCTGCTACCCACTCCTTCACATGGCGCAACTCCTCAACCTCTGTCTTTAGCTTCATAGGTTCCTCATGTGACTGCAAGTACCCATCATAGAGTGATTTTTTCCTATCGACCAAATCCTGGTTGGTGACCTGTTGCATGTGTACGATGGTCTAGGTTGATATATTATTGATATCCACTGCAACACCCTACAACTATTGCAAGGAGGAGTTCACATTCTCACTTCCTATGTCAATTGCAATCGGGGGAACCTAAACGTTCCTGGGCTGCAACTGAGTGCTAATCGATAGGAGTTCCTGCACAAAGGCACTCTCTAGTGTTGCCTTCATGATGGAGTCATAAATAGAATATAAATTATCTCTTACCATAGCAAGGCCTTCATGGTTGGGCTGGCACATTCCTTGCACAAGAGCATCAGATGAATCCATGAAAGCTTTAATGAGCTGTTGCAATTGGGATTCCAACGCTGATATGGAGTTTTTTCCTACATCAAACTCCATGTGTTGTTTGGTTCTTCCCTCCTCGAGGATACATTGGGATTCTGGATCAGTGTCGGTCTATCACTCTCCATATGAGTCATGAGTACTCTGGTCTTCTTGCACAGGCTATACAGGGGCATCTGTTAGCGGTCCCGTCGATATTTCTTCGACACTAACTGGTTCACGCCATTCAACAGGCCAGTCCTGAACTACGGATTCCACTTCATAATCAATCAATTTATAGGCCATTAGAAACCATTTCCTATCAGGGTCTCATCATGCCTAGATATGTATTGAATGGGGTATGATGGAAAACTGCATGATCCTTTGATATTTTAGTGCTCCTGCATCTGACAAGTGCATAATTTTGACTGCTGTGGCTTGTAGTGCTTCCCAGTAGATCCAGAAGTGGATCACACAATCATTTTTCCAATTGGGCTCCTTTACCCACCATAAATTTTGGTATCATGCTCCTTCTCACACCTTAACCGCTTCAATAGACATAGGCTAGTAGTATTCTAGCATCATCTAAACCACTAAAGCAATGAAGATCAACATTAAACTATAAGAGAAAGGTCCCTCCCCAACCTGAGTTGCGACCACATATTCCATTAGTTGATTTAATAAGAAGAGGGACCAATTCATTTGGACTCCCTCAGCTTACTGCTGTGCACAAGAAATCACCCCCGAATCGCATTGGACTGGGCCATTCTTCCAAATAATTTTACTAGCTAAGATACGGACGCCAATACGTACTGCTTGATCGTTGATGCTATCGATGCGATATGCTCAACCATCCTGCTGCAATCCGTATCTCTTCTTCAGTTGCTGAGAAATCTTCTTGTCATTGTCTCTTCCTCTGATATATTGGGTGGGGTCTGTCCCAGCGTTTGGAAGTCTCGTGATCTCTGAAATCATGTCCACTGTAACTGCAATTGGTATATCCAACTACAATGTGCCGCCATGAAGACATGACAATAGTTATTTTATGCATGCATGCACTTCATTCAACTATTTGAAATGGGGCATGTTGATAAGCCTCAACAACCTATATTTACTCAATCCTTGCACCCATGGGTGTGGAATATGCTCGATGAGTGCGCATGGAACGGAAGGAAAGGACATGTAGGGATATTCCACTATGTCCTTCAATATAAACAAGTCATGGTTCTCATACTTCATCTTGATCAAGGCGGGGATAATGTCCACAATGCACGCCATCCTTTCCAGCAGCGGCGGTGCTTTCGACTAGTGCTTCTGATTTTTTGTTAACCGTCGGGGCTTTGAACCAGGCCACGTAGGAGCGACATATCTATGGATATCATTGATGGACATGCCCCTAGGCACTGCATACTCAATAGCTCCTGAATTGGATGGTCTCATTTGCGTAGTTCCATCCCCTGAGTCTTAATGGAAGTGCGCGTCTGCATCTTATGTGACATCGTTGATCTTGGCTTATGAGCCTTCATCTTGCATCGAGGGATTGAAGATGATTTGACTGACATACTCATGATTTCTTCCACTGTGGCAGTTGGAAGGACGGGTGACTCCTACTCACTTTAAATATACAGAGTTTTGGGGTTGCTTAGCATGTTGCACCAACAAACCTTACGAAGTGATCTAACATGCCCCAATCACATACCCCAGTTGCTGCTCACAATTCTTATAACCCACTCGTCTCTGTAGTTCACTCAACTCGAGTGAACACAATGATGCCTTCATCCTACATCCCTCACCTTTTTATAGTGAATAACTAATCTATCTTCATCATTTCCAAATCCATTGTAGCCATCATGACCAAATCCTGCATTAACGACCCGAATCTGCTGGCGATCTTGGCATGCTAATGGTCGTATCGGCCATAAATGCACATTGCTTCAATGAGTGTTATCGGCTAACTGCTCTTCACTATCTACATTTATTACTGATTTGACCAAATCGTAGCCTTGTGGCTGTCACAGTATCTCTATGTAACTGCTCTACTGACTCCTATACTTTCGTAGCCACTTCCTCTTGGTGCACCCTTTTGTTCTCTATCTATCCTATCTTTTTTTTTTATTGCGCGGTGCTTCAGGAAGTGCACACCTTCATCCCTGTCCTATAGGGCTTCAAGTGACTACCATTCATGAGGTTCGACAACTGTTCCATATAACTACTTCCATTGAACTGCACCCCCATAAGTAATGGACTGAACAAGATATGGGCGTAACCAATGAATTCGTAACTTACTTGGATGATTCATGAACTTGATGTCATATAACAACACCAAATCTCCTTCCGAAAATAGTTTTTTTTTGATGTGGTGGTCATGCCACGCCTTATGTTGATCCTTCTCAACACGCTGCTAGAAGCCTGTGATGAAGAAGTCCTCTTCTAATTGGACTAATTGTGTTGCTCGCTCCTTAAGTGTTGCTTCATTGTCCATACCAGTTGTTTTTGCAATGCATAGACTAGGAACAATGTACTCCATAGGCATGACTACCTCTTGCCCATATACCAATTTGAACGACGTCTACCCCGTTAGTCTCTTGTAAGTGGTGCGATATGCCCACAGTACTGTAGGAATATTTAAATCCCACTCATCACGACTATCGTTACATACCATTGTCAGCGTGGTTTCCAAGATTTTGTTGAAGGATTCTACAGTTCCATTTTCCTATGGATGATATGGGGTACTTTTTTTATGTTGTACCTGCAATTATTTCGTTAGTGTTGTTACTGTGCGGTTGATAAAGTGACTGCCCTGGTCAGTCATCAGTATCCTAGGGCATCCAAATCATGTCACAATGTTTTCAAATATGAACTTTGCTACTGTCATAGCAGTGCACTCCACAACTGGTGTATCCTCCTCCCACCTTGTCATATAGTCCATCATTGTGAAGATGTATCGTGCACCTGTTCACTTTTCTGGCGGGTTGATTGGTACGATAAAGTCCACAACCCATTTATCAAAAGGTTGCAAAGTTACCTGCACTACAAGTGACATCTCATCTCATTGCGATGGTTTCCCAACGCATTGGAAGCTCCACGTATAGTCTGTAACATAATTATGCAAAGTAGGCTACCATAGCCCAGTGCCTACTACCTTATGCATAGTATCCCATCCTCCATAATGTCCACCCGCAACTCTTGAATGTACTTCTTCCATAATTTGTCCTTGTTGATGAGGTAGAACAAACTATTGTAGAATCTCATCAGGTCCAAGTTTGTATAAATGCCCAGCGATCAACTGGAAATACGAAGCCTTCACTACCAATTGCTTCTTCTGACTGGTTGACATTTCCTCTACCACAAATCCAGTTTCCAAGAACTGAATTATCGGTGCATAATGGTCGTCTGTGATATCAACTCGAAACAACTCCACATCTGACCATCCATCATAAATATTGGTGGGATCTTCTCCTGTTTCAATGTGGGACAGGTGATCAAGACCATCATTCAAGCATCTTGGATTCATGATTATTTAAAAATCAATCTCCTGAAAGAGAAGTAGCTAGCGACATTACTTCCCCCCAACACAGGTTTATTAACCAGATATTTAAAAGCCGAATGGTCAATGAAAATTTTGAAAATACCACCCAAGAGATAATGCCTGAACTTTTGCAGTGCATATACAATTGCCAACCCCTCTCTTTTTGTGGTCATGTAATTCTTCTCAACAAAGGATAACTTCCTGCTAGTGAAGGAAATCAGGTGATCCAAATATCCTTCTCCTGGTTGCGAGAGTACCACTCCCAGCGCAATGGACGAGGCATCGAAATTGACATGGAACTCCTTGTTCCAATCGAGGAACACAAGTATGGGTGTCGAATCCATCTTGGCCTTCAATGTGTCGAAGCTGCTTTGACACTCTTGGCTCCATATGAATTCAACATCCTTCTTTAACATTTTCTCCATGGGGGTAGTAATCGCAACATAATCGCGGATGAACTTGTGATAGTTCCTAGTGTGTCCCACTGTTACTCTAACAATATTCATATTTGTAGGAAGCATAAGGCTTAGGATGAGCACAATCTTCGCTCAATCAACCAAAATCCCCTCCTTACAAATGATACGACCCAACAATATCCCAAAAGGTGCGCAGAAGATGCACTTCTTTGAATTTATGTGATTTGATGTTGTCGACATTTTTCCAGCATCAAGCGCAGGTTTTCAAAGTGATCCTTAATCAACCCATATACTATCCAAACATCTATATATACTTGCAGGAATTTCTGAATAAAATATTTGAATGCAGTGACAACGACTTGATAGAATATTGCTGGTGCATTCTTCAACCCAAAGGGCATCACCATGTATTCAAAACAACCCCATTCGGTGACAAATGTGGTTTTATGGTGGTCTTCCTTGGCGATTCGTATCTGGTGATAACCAGAAGATGATTCTGTAAAAGAGTACATTTCTTGATCGCCTACTCCTTCAAGAACCTCATCAGTGAATGGTGTTGGAAAGGGATCATGCATGCAAGCATCATTCAACTTTCTTAGATCGACATAGGTTCGTACATCGACATTTTTCTTGTCCTGGACTACCATAGGGCTTATCCATTTTGATTCTTCTACTGGCTCAATGATTCCTGCGTCCAACATCCGATCGAGCTTAGCCTTGACTCTTTCTTTGTATCGCAGATTCAGGTGATACGGTCGCTACCTCACTATTTTTGCATCTGGATTCAGTGGGATTCTCATTTCCCCTAAGTCACCAAGTATACCCTTCATCTCTGAGAAATTTTTTGGGAATAGGTCCTAAAATTCATGCAGAAGATCCGTGATTTTGGCCATAGTTTCCTCATCCGAATAGCCCCAATATTTGCAAACTTTGGATTTTCATCCGTCCCAATGTTAACTTTTCTGATCTTCAGTGGCTGACTCATACGGTCAGTTGGTATGTCTAGTGTTGCAATGTTTCTGCTTCCTTTTGAATCTAGAATAGTAATATTTTGAATCCCTTTGTCATCCTCAGGTTCGCCAGATATATTATAACATTCCATCATTGATTGCATATGGCACGGTGCATATGGGTCTACTGGATATGCAACCAGTACAACCTATAGGACCACATCATGGATGATATAAAGTGTGTTTTAGACATTAGGATTGGCATGCTTGAAACTAAAGGTCTGTGCAAATAAACCCGTCAACTCCTCCCATGTGGTTATTGTTCTATGCAGCTCCGGGGATATGTACCATGACCTTGGCATTTCATCCAGTGTGTGAATAAAAGAATGGACCCATTCATCCTTGGGTCATGATGCCCACAGAGTGTGGCATTCCCTCAGATGACTACAAGGGTCATTTTTTCCATCATTATCCCAGTGTGATATACCTCCACATCTCCAAAGTGCATGGTCATCAACCATCGACACTATGCCCATTCATGAATGGTCTCCTTATGAGCTTCCCACCAACGTACTGGATTGTCCTTCAGTGCTTCTCCTAATTATAACAAGAATTGATCCTGAGATACCTTCGCTTAAAACTCCTTGAGGAACCCAAGTAGTTCCGATAGTCCTTCATAAATCGGAAACTCAACGATCTTAGTTGCGACATGGCAGAGCGACTGGATGATTAACCCACAATTTCTAAATGATACTTCATGCATTTGGTTTTGCCAATTTTCCAGGGCATCATCAGAAACAGAGGATGCAGAGCTAGAATTGCACCAACCCAGTTCTCCTTTAGCAGTAGGATGGAAATAATCTTTAGATATATTGTAAGCATGATCCCATTCTCCAACAACATCATCTTTGACAGGTTCAATATATCACCTTCCTTGATTAGGATCCATAGTGGAGATGACTCAGATATCCTGGTTCTCAAATGTCATCAACCGCTTTTTAAAATTGATCATGACCATGCTATCATTGACCCATCCAATCCCTAGCATCACGGGATAGGAGACTCCTCCATCAATGACTTTGATTACATTGAAATTAGCACAAGTCCTCATACCTTCGACATCTACAACCAAATTTGACACACGACCGATTGGTTGGACTTTGGCCTAATTAGCCAATCTCAGCTGCACTAGGGACCAACCAAGTGTTAGTTGCCCCATATTTTTCCACATCTATTTTTTCAGAATATTTACATCTTACCCAATATCCAAAATAACTGAATCGACTTCATAGTCCCCAATCTGGATGTTCATTTTCATTTCCTTGCCTGTCTTTTTCTTTTGTAAAGAATTCATCGCTGACCTGCAACTCTCTATCTAGACAGTGCAACAACTTCTCGATATCAACCAGAGCATCGAGATCTCTTTCCAGGGATAAAAAACTCTGGAATAAATTTTCTAAAGCACCATACTACCATGATGGTCCAGCCTCTAAAAAAGAATCAAAAGCAGAAGGAATGCCAAAAATAGGTGTCTTAACAGTATTTCTCCCAATTGCCTCATGAGCCTCGAAAAAGGTATCTCTCTCAGTCACAATATCAAAATGTACTTTCTTCTTGCCAGCTAGTCGAACTTTTGGATGTGGTCCATATTCTCCAGTCATCATGCCTCCTCGAGTGAAAATCCCAACATCAACATTCTCTGTTCACGGTTATGTTAGAATTGTCACAACCGTCGTCCCTTGATTTTGGTTCTACGGCGGAGGCTAGTTCAAGGGCAGATTTTGGTTCAGCTGTGGATTCATAAGCTGATTTACATTTCGATTTTGTACTAGAAACTGATTGTAGGCCTGCAACTGGTTCTAATTCTACAACAGAGGAACATTTTTGTCCTGCTATTTCGCAATTAGATGAGGGAAATTCTCAACAGTATGATCGCTTATCATGGACTATACACAATGAAAATGAGGATAATCCCTCTGATAGTTCCTGAATGTCCCATAGTTGTAACACTACATTGATGCATGACCCCATCCTCCTCGTCAACCGAAATCTCCTCTCCCCCTGAATCCTCCACGGAACCCTCCTTGGTACTATGGTTGAGTTACTTGCTAATGATACTCGGGTTGGGCCACTTGCTGCTGTGGGGGATTTGTCTGCTACTAGATGTAGTGTGCTGCTTGGACATACGACGACTACAATGGAGCCATTGGCATCTGCAGTCGTGACGCAAACTGCGGTTGTGGCGCAAACTATGATTGTGACATGAGTTGTGGCTGTGATAGAATAAAATACATTTACGGTGGTGACATATAATGGATATGAGGTGGTGGCTGCACCACCTATGGCTATGGTCATTGTAGCATGCGTGGATCTTTTCCTTTCATTAAATATGAATCATATATCCACTCTCGAAGTAGATCGTATGCTCAACAGTCCTTATCCTCATGCATAACTGAGCGACAAAATGTGCAATATAAGCTTGATGGCTTCGTAATCATTTTCTGCATGTAGGTACAGTCTTCATGTCGATGCCCATATACTTGAGATATGCGACACCATGGAACACCACTACAACTCAGTAGATTTGGTGCTCCTGAGAGTAGATAATTTTGGAAGGTAGGACAAGTATCTTTGGTGTGTCCACCCAATGACACCGAGTGCACCATAGGTCATTCTATTCCTCTTTCATCTTCTTGATGTCCTGCAACTGAAGCGTCAGGTTCTCTAACTATGCCTAGATTTGGTTCATGCCAACAACATCTTCTCTGACAGGTAAATCTTCTACCTTCATTGCAAATTCCAGAGCCTCTCTCTATGTCATGATATTTTGTTGCATCAATGGATGTCGGATATGAGGGACCGAAACCACAATGAACCATTCTTTGTTTTTGACGTGACTCATATCAAAGCTGACTTGTGTCGTCAATGTCTTAAACATCTAGTCAAAGTCCCAAACCATCTCATTAGGGGATTGTTTAATTTCCTTTAGTTCCATAATGTACTATGCTTCAGATTTTGGTTTCTTGAATTCTTCAAGCAGTCGCTTCCAAATCTCATCCAAATTCTTCGTAGTGGTCCCTTGTGGAACCTGTATGAATCTCATATAAAAATTGAGCGCATGACCCCAAAGGGTGGTTTCTAATTGGCCTTTCTTTGCATCATCATCTTTAGTCTATCTAGCAGTCCATACTTCCTCACATAAAAACAAATATTTCTCTAAGTCATCAGTGTTGTTTCCATGGAACATAGGTAGCTTCATATCATATCCCACCATCCTAGGCCTTCTTCCTATAGATGTTTCTTTACTATTGGATGTTGCTTGGCACATTGGACATGTCGATGTAGATTTCGTATATCTTCTTGAGGGTGGAGTAGTGCACAAACGTGTTGACACGTTGCTACCGAGGTTTGACCTTTCTTCTACCCTGGGCATAGCTTGGGTCTGCTCGTCCTCTTTGTCACTATAGGGTCGCTTAGTCCCATGTGGTTGTCCTTCGCGGTCTTGCATTTTGATTGATGGAGAAACCCACCAACAAATCCTCATCGACAGGGGTTCTCAATCTATCGATGCCAAACCAGCACGATCTCCTTGAGCATTGGCCCAGACATGCTTTACCCTACCCAGCAACATCCATAGAGCAGAAGAAGTCTAACCTGAGATGGTCAAGGGAGAGCTGTCAAAATTGAGTTTTCGGTAGTGAGGATAGAGGATATGGGATATGATAGGGAGAAAACATAACTATTGGATCCAGAACTATGCAGTCAACATTAAATAATTTCCACAACTACAGATTGCATCATACATTTTTCTCAGTATTGCTAATGGAGAAACATCAATCATAAACATCTCGACTCATAATGAATGAAAAATGTAACAGAGTTAAAACATATCGCATCAACATCAATATAACAGAAATAGAATAAAACAGATCACAACATCATCATAGATCTAGATAACACCAACGCCATATTATAATATATCTAGATCACAACAACATCATAACAAAACAGATCGCAGCATCATCATAACAAAACATATCGCAGCATCATAACATATTAGATCATAGCAGGAATATAAGATAATATTTGTTGAACAACTATCATATCATATTAATATTGCGCAAAGAATCCAAAACACACAATTATTCTCCACAACCGAAGGTTGAATACATCAGAAAATGACCTAGATAGATCGTAGATACAACAAAAAATTCTTCAAAACCAGATCGCACTAGACTTCATGCCATAATCATAAGGTTGTTGATCAATCCAATTGATCATGCTACATATATTCAATTGCAAAACTAGTTCTAAAAATAGGCTTGTCCCTTTACATTGAAGGTCCACTTCTAACTAACTTATAACTGCTAATGACCTATTGTGACAAAATTTGGCCAAATAATATATAAAATATTCAAAACGGTTATTCATCTGCCCATCGTGCTGATATGGCCTTGCATGGTACCACGTGACCTTGCACAGATATCGCAACATTGTGCAACTCACTAATCAAAACCCCTTCCAACAGGCTCCCAACACAGTCTTGTGGCTCATCCTCGAGCCACGTTAGGTTGACAGGGTATATGTCGACGTTCGTGCTTTAAGATCTTTGAATTGCTGCGCGATCTCATGAACCTAAAGTTGGATTTTGTCGGCAATACTCTGACAATTATTCAAATCCTACTGCATTGAATACTCTCCTCTATCCTTTTCGTTGACCATATGCCAATTCTCCTATTCTGGCTGTAGCGTGGTGACTTATTTAACCGCCAACTGCCCACCAGTTTCTTGAAATTCATCTAGCTGAGCACGATGCTTTTGTTGGTGTTCCTGGGCATGGGTGAGTCACTGCTGAAGATCCTTTAATTCCTTGGCCCTGGTGATTTGTACCATCAGTGACATTACCCACAGTGATGTATTCAAGGTCATCAGTTGACCTTTGGCTTCTTGCACCTGCGTAGTCAGCGGGTCGAGTTGCTCATCTTGGACAACGCTTTGCCAAAATTGCGTTGTCACCTCCATAATTGTCTTGGCCTATTGATACATGGTTTTGAATTGAGTCGTGATTTCTTCAATGGAAGCCTTCCTTTTCGCAACCTGTTTTGGTGGCATCATAGGTTGTACTAGGGAATTGAGCATCAGGTTGGTATCCTGGATCTGGAAAATAGTTTGCCCCAATCACTTGGCCTTATCGACTGGGGTGAGCTCGACCATGCTCTCAAAAAATGTGCTGTAAAGACTCAGAAATAGCTTGCTCGACTTCGCCGAATATGGCACATAACTGTGCTTGTTCAATGATCAAGAAGTCTTGTGTCTTCTTTAGCTCAGTAATCTCCTCGACACCCTTTTCTTACAGCTCATCCTGCACAGCCTTGAATGCATATATTTCCTGCACTTTTTCTTCTACCAGTTGTACCCGAACCTGGTGTAGCTCCTCTACCTCTTTTTGTAGCTTCTCAGTTTCGCTTTGTGACTGGACATATCCCTCAGTTAGCTCTTTTTGTTGGTCTGCCAGTTCTAGGAAGACAACTTGTTGTAACTCCACCAATGCTGTAGCGGATAACTTGTTCATATCTAAAGCCATGCTCTCTATCAGTTGCAACAACTAGTGTACTTCCTCACTACCCACGTCGATCATAGTTGGGGGAACTTGCACATTCCTAGCTCGATGATCAGTGTTGATTGACGAGATGTCCTACATCATAGGTCTCACAAATGTCTGCCTGGAAACAATATCAAAAATGGAATTTAATCTATCTCTTACCACACTGAATTCTTCATGGTTCGACTCTTGGATCGCTTGTGTCGTAGCCTCAGAGGATTTAGTGACCGCTTTGATGATCCGCTGCAGTTGGTCCTCCATCCTTGGCCTGATACCACTTCCAGCATCATATTCTTGTCACCATTTGGTGTGAGTCTCTTCCCACATGCACTGTGCTTCAGCCTCAGGGTCTATCGACAACTTGTTGTCAGAGTCGTGAATACTTAGCTCCTTCTAGGGAGGCTCTTCTGGGGAATCAGGGGGTGACTCCTTAGACAGTTCCTCCTGACTCATCGAGTTGCACCATTCAGCTTGCCAATATTGAACAATAGCATCCAATTCTTCCATTCTGACTTTATAAGCCAAAGGTAGCCATTGTCGGTTGGGGTCTCGCCTTGCCTGAATGTAAATAGAGTGGGGCTCTATGGTGAACTGAATAAGCCGCTGATACTTGGCTAGTGATTAAGGAGATACTCGAGGAAGGATTATGGCTGCAGCCTACATTTCTTCCCAATAGACCCAAAAATGAATGGCACAGTCCGCCTGTCGAATGGGCTCTTCAACCCACCATAAGTTCTGATATCATGCGCCTTGGCACACCTTGACCACATCAACTGTCATTGGTTGATAGTCTTCAGGTTCCATCCAGGAGACTAGCGCAATAAGAATCAACAACCAACTATATGAAAATGGATACCCAGTCTGAGCAGCAATAATGTCTTCTAGAAACTGGTTCACCAGAAAGAAAGACCAATTCATTTGCACTCCTTCAGCACACTTCTAAGTGCATGCGACAACACCCAAGTCACATTGGACTGGTCGATTTCCCTGAACAACCTTACTTGCCAGAATCCTTGCACCGATATGCACTGCTTGTGAGTTGATGTTATCAATATGGCAAGTGCGACCATCCAACTGTAGGCCAAAGTGCTCCTTCAGCTACTTAGCAAGTTTCTTGTCGGTATCCCTCCCACGGATATACTGTGTTGGATCTTCCTCGGCCTTCGGCAATCCTGTGATGCTCACAATTAACTCTACTGTAACAGAAATGGGCATATTCAACCAAAGCATCCTCCCATGAAAACAAGCCAACATTTGTTTACCACACACATCGGCTTCATTCAATTTCTCAAAATGAGGCATATTGATGAGCCTCAACAATCCATATTAGACTAACCCACTCACCCAAGGTTGAGTAATCCGCTGAATTGGGGCACCAGGCACCATAGAGACTGACTCATAGGGATCATCCTTGACATCTTTGAGTAACAACAAGTCATGATCTTCGAATTTCAACCTGATCAAAGTAGGAATGATGTCGACCGATCACGTCATCCCTTCCGGCAGCAACGATAATTTTGGAGGATACTTCTGGCTTTTCGTTGGCTTCCTCGGATTTTCTCCCGGATGTGTAGGAGTGGCATACCATGAAATATCATGAAAAAAGATGCCCCTAGGTGCCTTAGACTCGATAACTCCTGAGATCGATGGCCTAGTCTGTGCAGTTCCTTCTACTTGCAGTCTCGGCAACGTGCAGGTTTTCCTATGTTGCGGCGGCATGGAATTAGGCTTCTGAGCCTGTCGATTTCTCTTGGGGATAGATGATGAGCCAACTGTCATGCTCATGACTTCTTCTTTGAGAGCCATGGGCCGAATAGGGGACTCTTGTTCACTGGAAATATCAATGGTGTCGAGGTTTCCCAGCATGCCTCACACCCCAAACCTTACAATGTGCCCGACAACTCTAACCTTCTACTATACATCTCACTCAAAAGTTCACAACACACTACACAATTCACCCTTTGTTCAACACTTTGCTCACGCAACTAGACAATGCCATCCTCCCGTGTCTCGCGCGCTTTTTATTACCATCTGCATTTTTGAACTCATCATTGCCAAATATATGATCGCCATTATGACTAAATTCAGTAGTAATGATGCCAAATCTGCCACCAATCTTACTCTTCTAACGGTTGGTTCAGCCATTAATGTGCGGTTCTTCAACAAGCACCTCCAACTAACTGTTTTAACTACCTGCATTTATTACTTGATTTGACCAACCCATAGCTTTGCAGCTATCACAAGTGGTCGATCGACCATTACTACAAACTCTAACCTTGCGCAGCCTCTTCCCTTGGGCTCACCTTTGTGCTCCAAAACAAAATATTCATTTTTTTTTTTACAGTGCCTCAAGCGGTGCACATCTCTGGCCTTGTCCTACAGGGCTTCAAGCGACTCCCATTGATGAGCATCGGCAGTACCACACCATCTAATTGCTGTAACTGAACTGCACTCCCAGAAGTAATGGAATGAATAAGATACAAACCTAACCAGTGCATTTGTAGCTTACTTGGATGCTTTATGAACTTACTGTCATATGCAACACCAAATCTCCTTCTGCAAACTAGTTTTTCTTAATGTGGTGATCATGCCACGCCTTCTATCGATCCTTTACAACCTGCTGGTGTAAGCCAACAATAAAGCGGTCTTCTTCAAGATGGATCAACTACGCAATGCACTCTTCTAATGCTTTTGCATCATCCATGCCCGTCGCCATGGAAATACACAAACTAGGAACAATGTACTCCATGGGCCTGACTTCCTCTTTCCCATATACTAGCTTGAATGGTGTTTGGCCTGTTATCTATTTGTAAGTAGTGCAATAGGCCTATAGCACTGTGGGAATTTTTAGGTTGAAGTCCTCACTATTAGCATGACATACCTTAGTCAGCGTTGTTTCCAATATTTTGTTGAATGCCTCGACAGTCCCATTCTCCTATGGATGGTATGGTGTACTCCTCTGATGTTTCACTTGCAACTCCTCAGTTAGCGCTTTCACAGTCTGCTTCACGAAGTGACTACCTTGGTCACTCATCAAAATCCTAGGACACCCAAACCATGTCACAATGTTTTCAAAGATGAACCTCGCTGCTGTTGCAGTTGTACAATCCACAACTAGTGCAGCTTCCACCCACCTGGTCAGACATTCAGTTGTAGTAATGATGTATCACGCACCAGTCCTCTTCCCTGGTGGATTAATAGGACCCACAAAATCCATGACCCACTTATCAAAATGTTGGAGAGTTAACTATGCCACCAGCAGCATCTCATCCCGCCGCGATGGCTTATCGACATGTTGGTAGACATCACAGCTCCTTGCAGATTTTGTTGCATCATTATGCAACATAGGCCACCATAGCCCGATGCACAACAATTTCTGCGCAGTAGCCCAGCCTCCATAGTGACCTCCCGCAAGTCCTGCATGTGCTTTGTTTAGAATGGGACCCTGTTCATGCGGTAAAATACCCTGTCGCAAGATTTCATCTGGTCCAAGCTTATATAAAAGCCCAATAATTAGCTGAAAATCGAAAGCCTTTACTACCAGTTGCTTCTTTTAGCTAGTCGACATGTTCTCCGGGGTGACACCAGTGGCCAAAAATTGAATAATTGGTGCATAGTCATCATCTACAATGTCAACATAGAACAACTACGCATCTGAAAATCCGTCATCAATATTAGTTGTTTCTTCACCGTTCTTAATGCGAGACAAATGATCCAGACCGATGTTCAACCATCCTCGCTTCACAACTATTTCGAATTCAAAAATCTTGGAAAAGTAACAGCCATCGACATATCTGCCCCCCTAATACATGCTTATTGACCAGGTATTGAAAAGTAGAATGATCGGTGAACATCTTGAAATGTTCACCCAACAAATAGTGCCTGAACTTCTGCAAGGAATAAACCATCACCATGCCTTCCCTTTCTGTCGTTGTATAATTTGTTTCAGAAAATTACAACTTTTTGCTGGAATATGCTATTGGATAATCCAGGTCGCCCTAACCTGGTTGTGCAAGAACAACCCCCAACGCAATAGAAGAAGCATTGACGTACACACGGAAGTCCTTATTCCAATTAGGAAAAACTAGTATGGGCTCAGAGGCCATCTTGGCCTTCAAGGTGTCAAAACTTCCTTGAGATTCCTGAGTCAATTCATATGTTGCATCCTTTTTCAGTAGTTTTGTCCATGGGGGCAGTAATCGCAGCGTATCCTTTCATAAACTTGGGATAGTAGCCCGTATGCCCCGATGTCACCCGAAGCATCTTTACATTCATCAACGGTGGTAAAATGAGGATTAGCGTGATCTTCTCTGGATCGACCAACTTTATTTCCTTCCATACTATGTTCCCAAGTAGCATTACGAACGACACAAATAAAATACACTTCTTAGAGTTTGTCGACACCTTTCTAGCATTAGTCACAAGTTGTCGAGATGGTCCCTAATTAGTCCATAGACATTCCAATCATCCATATACACCTGCAGCAACTTTTGAATAAAGTATTTAAATATAGCGACAACTACCCTAGAAAATATGGCTGGTGCATTATTTAGCCCAAAAGGCATGACTATATATTGAAAATAGCCCCACTCAGTGACAAACATGGGCTTATGGCGATCCTCCTTTTCAATCCGGATCTGTTAGTATCCCAAAAAACCATCCATGAAGGAATACATCTCCTGGACTCCTACACCTTCGAGCACTTCATATGTAAAAGGGGTCAGGAACAGGTCATGTACGCATGCATCATTCAACTTCCGTAGGTCGACGCAAATGTAGATTTCTCCTGTCTTTTTATCCTAAACTACCATAGGGCTTATCCACTTGGATTCTTCTACAAGCTCAATGATCCCAGCATCGAGCATCTGGTCTATCTCAGCCTTCACACGGTCCTTGTATCATGGGTTCTATTGATTCAAACTCTATTGCACCGGTTCTACATCTGGTTTCAATAAGATTTTCATTTCCCCTAGGTCTCCTAAAATCCCCTTCATCTTTGAAAACCATGTCGAAAAAGGTCCTGGAATTCATGCAGCAGGTCAATGATCTTAGCCATGGTCTCCTCAACCCAGTATTCCCTGACATTGGAAAATTTTGGGTTCTCTGCCAACCGAATGTTGAATTTCTAGATCCTCAGCGGCTGACTCATCAAGTTCATCGATATGGCTGGGGCTACGACATCATAGATTTCTTCAGACTCTGGAATATTAACATTCTACAACTCATTGTCATCTTCAAGTTCCCTGGACAAGTTGTAGCATGTCATCATGGATTGGATGGAGCATTGCACATGTGGATCAATTGGGTATACGATAGGGATGACCTTTAGTACTACGTCATGGATGATTTGTAAAGCACTACATAGCTCTGGGTTGACATCTTGGGAGCTAAATTCCTCACGAAGCAAATAGACAAATCCTCCCAAGTGGTGATAGTTCTTCACAACTTTACCGCTACATACCAGGATCTCGACATATCTTCCAGAGTATGAAAGAAAGCGTGGACCCATTCATCTCTGGGTCACGATGCCCATAAAGTCTGACACTTGATCAAATGACTAGTGGGATCATTCTGTTCGTCGTATCTCCTAGCATGATAGATCTATGACTATCCGAAGCAGACTATCATTAATCTATGGCACTGTTCCCTGTCATGGATCATCTAGTTGTATGTCGGCCACCATCGATCCGGGGTATCCTTTGTGGTTCAAAAAAATTCTCTTCGAATTCTTAAAAGAACTATGATAGTCTTGTCAGCCCTTCATAAATGGGAAACACAATAGTATCAGTGGCTATGTGGTGAAGAGACTGTGTGATCAACCTACATTTCCTGAATGATACTTTATGCAACCTTTTTGGCCAATTTTCCAGAGCATCGTCAGAGTCAGAGGACGCATAACTAGCAGTGCACCATCTAAGTTCACCATCAACAATCGAGTGAATATAATCCGTAGAGATATTATAGGCATGGTCCCAAATCCTACCACCTTCATTCCTTACAGGTTCAATATATTGCCTTCACTATGCAAATAAGAAATTGAGGCCTGTGGCCTCTATTTTTTTTTTTTGGTTTTACAAATCGCACTTGCAATTTTTAACTCTTTAAAAATGCATATGCGATATATTGTACATGCGATATATCGCACATGCGATATTGATTAATTAACCTTAGCCTCATCTTTGGGCTTGGGTTTTCCGAACGTAGCATCAATAACGCATATACATTATATATTTACATTTCAGAAGTGGGTTTCCAATTTCTAAAGTGCAACTGAAAAGTGGAACCAACTTTGTGTGAGCGCCCAAAGGTTAATTACATGTCATTCATCTCACTGTCAGTAATATATGTGTGGGTGAATAGTGGATAGGGTGGACTATCTCTATCCACTCATCCATGGCATAAGTTTGTTAGAACTTAAATTTTGATCATTTTTCATGCCTTATATATTTTTATATGATCTTTGTGACATTCTCATACCCCTCATTCTGTATAACTTTTATTTAAACATTGACCCAAATTGATATCTAAAGGCCCAAAAATTGTCTTTAATAGTTCTCTTGTTTTTACTTAAGTTTTGAGAGTTTTAAATACAAAATCTCATTCATAATATTATACTATGAATTCTTGTACTATTTTTGATGTTCCAGCACCAAGATGTGAAGAGTGCGATCATTTCAAGGACGACCACTCCATGGGAATATTCATAAATAACTAGAACATGCTCTCTTTTAGTTATGAGTAAATGTATTAACAACTTGCCTTGATCTCATGGCACTTCGTGTCATGAGATTAAGGCAGTCAAAAGGAATCATGATATTCTCTCCTACATTGGCGCAATTGTTATGCCATCTCTCCTACTTCACATGGATATTAATTGTATCATTTCTCTCTTATATTGATGCAGTAGGTATACTCGATCCCTTATGTAACTCATTTATTAATTGTGTTGTCTATTTTGGGATATGAGAAGGTACCAGAAAGCTAATATAATGGAGGTTCAAAATTATATATAAAGGATGGTTGAAATAAGAAAATATATGTAGATGTAATGGGGAATAGATGATAGATAGAACAAAGCATAGAAGTATGTATTACATTTTTTTGCTGATGGAATAGAACATGCACACATTACTTCTTTTAGCTTTTATCTCTGATTGATTTTGAAGACCATTTATTAGTATGGATTGATTAGCTAAAATATAAATGCAACTTGGATAGGAAGGCCCCCCTTAATAGGTTCATAGTGCATCTTAATGCAGGATAGAATATTGTTGTAGATTCATTTCAAAAGTTTTGATTTATTTCTAGTAATTTGGTTTCAATTATGCTTACGATTCTTAAGTTTTCATTTGATTACAACAATTAAGGAGAGATGAATTGATAGTTGGCAACTTGAGTTGTTTTAATTCAATTTCCATTTCACAGTGTAGTGGGTAACATATTGGTTCAGTAAATTTAGATAAAGTGACGAAGCTTTGAGATTATAAGGATTGGATTCTCGTTTAGTGTCTTTCACATTTGAATAGTCATTTGAAAGTCACTACTAGTTTTAAGAACAAATTTGGTTTCATAGCAGCATATCAAATTAAAGTGATTCGATAGAAGTAATGATCTAGAACATCAAGTTTTGAGTTAAAGATTGAAAAGATCCTTATTCTGAGAAGTCAATGGAATTTTTTCCAATCATGATGGCACTTATGAATTCATAATTCTCAATATTTTTTTACGGTAGTTCAAAGTTGGATATGATGAAGAAATGATAAAGGAAGGAACTTTGTGGATCATTTTTCCTTTAAGAAACTAATCCAATTAGTAAATGGAATACATGATCATATTGATGACATCCAAATCTTTTCTTAGTTAAATTACTTCAAGTGGGATATTTTGATAATTTCATAATAGAGCAGTAGAAGCATTTTTATTTTCAAAGTGAAACAAGTTGGGTGGTGTGAAAATTTAAGAGTTTTTTATAGCAATATAGAACTACTCCATCCATGTACACATTGTATTGGTTCCTGTAAGTCTACCTTCCTGGGTTAAAAAATAAGTGTTAATATATATATATATATATGATATACATTTAGCCTAACATTTTTTGGCGTTGTTGTTGGGGAGGTGCTAAAAATGATTGGAGAACAGATCTGGTGTTGTTTATGCCAGAGGATGGGGGGAGGAGGAATGGTAAGATGAAAGGTAAGAACCTACACATCCACTATAGTGGGTTCCTCCAAATCTTTTCCAAGTATTTATATTTCAGTAGTCACTTTTGAAGTAAGGAGTGCTTTAATTTCAACAGTGTGCAAATGTGCCTTTCAGCAGTATGAGATTCCTTTTCAAGCAAGTTTTCTCTTGATTCAAGTAGAGCGAAGTTTTCTCAAGAAAGTTTTCAATCTAGTAGTGTTTGGTTAATTTTACAAGTTGTGGTGAGATTCAGTTTTGTTAAAGGTTTATTTCAGTGTTCCTTTACTTTCAGCAATCAGTGTGAGTTGTTGTGCAATATTAGTTTCAAAGTTGAGGATTTTTTTTAAGGGTTAAGTGTATCTTTAGTTTTGGAGTTAAAGAGTTTTATTAATATTCTTGAAGGTTTTGTGGCTTGTAAAAGTTTTGATTTCCAAGAATAGAATAGAATTCCCCATACTTTAGTAGAGAATTATTAGTAAAAACCAGAAAAAAGTACTCAGATGGATTCAAGAATTGTTGAAAGAAGATGGATGTTGCTTCAACAACTTTATAATATCGAGCTTGAATATTTATTTGACTCACAAAGAAAAAAAAATCAACAAATCTAGAAGAATCCTTCAAGCATGCATGTCTACTTGCAAAAGAGGTCAAGAGAGTATAAATTTCATTAGATATAGAGCAAGCATTGGAACCAGGAAGTTAAGAGTTCATTGCATGCTTACCTCCTATGGGTGGTCAAAGATATGAAGATCAAATATCTAAAGGTCTGTACAGTATGGATAGTGATAGTATTGAAAATAAAGAGCACCAGGGCATGCAAGATTTTATAGAAAATTGGTTTCAATCTATTATGAGGCCTCAAGAAAGATTCCTTCTTCAGCCTCTCTTGGATCTAACAATAGACATCTTGCTGGTTCCTCATATCCACTCAAAATTTTAGGTACAATTCCTTTGTTTGTATATGAATTTGTTTTCTTTCTTGATGCGTGAATGGATACTCTAGAAATCAACCTTTACTTGAAGGAAGATTTGTTTTTTTAAGTAGGTAGGAATAAAATGCTGCAAGTAAAAATGTAGCAATCCTTTATTTTCAAATAAATGCAAGAATATGAAATCAGTAAGTTTTACATATTTGTTCTTATATAAAGTTCATATCAAAAGATGCTCTGAACCATTATTCCTCTCCCTGAAATGGAATTCAACAATTCATATCGTTTCTTGGGGGACATCTTCAACAATTAATCATCAACTTCTTGGCAGACACAATCACCATATGTTATTGATATACACATTTGGTTCAGGTACAACAACAATATTGAGGTATGCACTTTTAAAAATATTGATTTGATTAAAATACAAGAAGAAAATTATGAACAAGTACAACCCTGTATCTAAATTGTGCTTAATTGATCTTCCTCATCTTGGTTATCCTTGATTGCCAAACCTCTTTTTCCCACCTTATTAAACCATTTGACCTTTCGAGTCCTTTTAGTGATTCAAAAATTTCTCTTTAATGGTATGCTAAGGTTTTCATAAGTCTGTAGAATCTTTTCATACAAAAATATTCTCTCCTATGCCTTACCTTTGGGAAACCTCTTTCCAAATTATGCTAAATAAATCCTTTGAATATTAAATGGAAAGTGATATGAGTATTGGAACCAATCAAAGAGATTATGTTGGGATGTCCTATACCAACACTTTTATATCCCAAAATGACACATCTCTATCTGTGATCACTTTCCCATGATTTCGTTGCATGACGACACTTCACGGAAGTCACTGAAGAAAACACCTAGATTAGAGGAGCCACATATGGAGTTTTGTAACTCCGTTTAATGTCTCCTATATACCATTGGAAAGATATATTAGTGAAGAACAACTTTGTAGAAGACTCCAAAACTTGGAAATTCCGATAAGCACCCCAAAATTGATATTGTTTTATTTAACCACAACTTTGCTTAAGAAAACCTGCGTTTTCCACGATGAATTCGCGACATTGAATGCATGATACCCATGGTTACCTTATCTAGTGGTAAAAAAAAATAAAAATATAAAAAATATTGAATTAGAGGTGGTTTGGGAGGTTGTGGAATTGAATTGGGAAGTTGTAACTAACCCATATTCGACCATATCTCTTCAGAAATGTAAAGAGAGAGGGGGAGAGGTCCATGAGAGGGGAATTGAACCTTTTCATTGTTATGCTAGAGGAATTGAGACTCTCATTCTCCCTGAATTTTCCCCAGATGTCATATCCTTGTGCTATAAATTTTGTATGCTTAGTTCCTTGGAGAAGAGAAGCAGAAGAACCAGATCAAGGTTTTGTGAGGTGCCTAGCATGAGGAGAAGGTAATCTTTGTACTTCTTCCATGATTAATAAAGATGCGATTTTCTTCATCTTCCAATCAATGTTTATTGTATGTTGAATATTTGATTATGATTATATGATGTTGTTTATCTTATTAGGGTTTCATGTTTCATTGAACATAATCCCTTTCAAATAGTCAAATCGGTTTGA
The DNA here is from genome assembly GCA_001517045.1 of Pseudotsuga menziesii. Lineage (NCBI taxonomy): Eukaryota > Viridiplantae > Streptophyta > Pinopsida > Pinales > Pinaceae > Pseudotsuga > Pseudotsuga menziesii. The sequence continues at coordinate 108,960 of LPNX011108276.1, forward strand.
GGAAGGTTAAGTTTGGTTTGGACGTGTCTTGGAGCAAGTGGAACAAGAGGAGGATTGAAGGGATGCTTAGATCAAACTTCATTGAGATAAGGTATGAACCCATATGATCTTTGAATCTTGTTTAAATTTACTTGCAAAACTATATGCATCTATCCTTCAACCCTAGTATGTTGATGGCCTCTTAACCCCCAACCATAGGAACACTTTCCTCTACAATAGAACTAGCGAATCCTCTAGGGAGAGACTTGTCTGTTTGGGGTTTATATATATTTCTTCCAGTGTTTTTGAATTTTTCAGGTCCTTATTGCAAGTTACAAGCAACCTTTAATTATGATAGGACACCTTCTCTACGTTTCTAGGCCATTTTTTGACCTTTTTGGAGCTTTTTGCCACACGCCCTCTGCACTGTATAGGGGTGAATTTAGGATACATTCATGACCATATGTAATTTCAACCTATGAGCCACTCATGGATTAGAAATATAACAACTCACGAATGCCCCTGAAACAATGTTTTTTCATCATTTTTGTGGTTTTTTGGCTGTTTGAGGGCCGTTCGAAAGGTATTTTAGGGTCCTCTGCATGTGCATGAATCTAGGTAGTGAGTTTCATCCCTATCAGGTAATATTTATCTATCTTGTGATCCCTTTTTGAGCTCTTTAACTTGTTTTTCTTCCTTCCCCCCCACCTCCTTCTTTGGCTTGACCTTGTTGGACAAGGTGCTGAGTAGCCTTTATTTGTAGGTTTAGATTGATTATTGGGACTTCTTGACCCTCTTTTGTTTTAGTTTTATTGCTTGGAATGTTCATGCCAAAGATATTTCCTTATTTACCTTTGCAAGCCTTCATTCCAAGAGAGGTTATATCCAGCCTTAGGGAAACCTAGGATTTGTTAGTGGGGTATAGAGTAGTTGTCTATTTGCTTTGCTTACATTAATTGATTGGATTAGTTGATAGGTTGTTTTTCTTTTGCATATTATAAAAGAAAAGGAAAAGGAACATATAGTTTCTTTATATGCACATAGATTAGGGTTTTAGTCTAAACTGCATTGTATGTCACTGTTCTTGAAAAAATAAAAATAAAAATATTCTTTCATGGATTTCAATTTTCAGTTGAAAAAGAAAGAGAAGTAGGTTTTATTTTTCATTTCATGTTCTCTTTTGCTTGGTCATTTTGTTTCTATTGTTGAGTAAAACACCATTGGGTTGACCTCCACCACCCCTTTGAGTAATCAATATCCCTTTAAAATAAACGTTTAATATCTAAAATATATTAGTAATTGTTTGTTTCTAGGGATGACACACACTAGTATAGGCTAGTTTTTTGGGTTAGGGATATATTAACTACCCAAAAATTTAAACTCAAACATAGTGGCATGTCTTTAGTAAATCCAAATTCACAAATAAAGATACTAGAAAGAACCTCTCATGCAGGAGTCAAGCATGAGATCGTGCAATATTGAACATTTGGAGATACCCCTCCTCTACTCGCTAGAGAATACACCAGAGTTGTTGCACGTTTGGGGACTCACCCATTACCTCCTCTCAGCCCCGTACGGTTCCTGGTACTTCTTGAGTTTCGGGCTTAGCCACCCTTCCCATGTGCATCGGCTCGACCTATGAATGTTCCACCAACCTTTATTTGATATTTTGGTAGCTTTAGAATCTTGAAATCTATGAATCTTACACGGGTAGCAATGGACGGCTATTTCCATTGCTCCTAGGGTAGACTTGGAAGGTAACCTCAGTTGACAATTTTCGAGGGATGTTGGGAGATTCTAGGGCTTGCACCCAGAAAAATCCTCATGAGACACCAAGTAACTACCCTTTGACCTTCACTGGTTTCTTCTAGGCCCTAATCATCCTAGACTCTCCTTTGGAAGACATCATTTGATTGTTTGGTCTTGATACTTAGAAAATTTTCTACTGGTGTGCTCTTTTTACTGTTGGTTACCATTTGACCTCAGTTGTTGGTTAAGTAAGAAACTATGGATAACACCCCTATTGAAACTAATCAGAAGGCCCCCTTGATAGGGACTCCTTGTAATTTTCCTCTCACAGGGAATGTTGGTGTTCCTTTTATGGCCACCTTGAATCTACCTGGATCCACCCTAGGGATACCAGTGTGGTTTTTTTCCACTCCAACTATATTGAATGGTCCTGATGCTTCTTAATTAAGCTCCTTATATCGAGGGCATACAAAAATTGCTTTCCCTTTACCTGTAGTTTCCTGTCCTCCTCCTTCTACCTCATGCGGTGAATCTTCTGATACAACTAACCGAGAGTCTAAAAGGAGTTAAAGAAGGAAGAATATGAAGAACAATCAAAATCAAGGGGGAAACCATTCAACCTCTCCAAGTGAAGTTGAACCCAACCACCCAACCCTCTAGAGGTCATGTCGAGGGAACCTATCCAACCTTTGTAGGCCATGTTGGATCTAAGCACAAGCACTCAACCTATGGTAGTCAAGTTGATCTTCGCCACTCAACCTTTGTAGGTCATGCTGTTGGAACCCTTCCAACCTCTGCGAGTCATGTTGGATCCAGTCACTCAGCCTTTGTTCTTATGCTGGGGACACCCCTCCAACCTCTACAGGTCATGTTGAAACCCAGAACTCAACAGTTGCAAGTCAAGTTGATCCTCACCACCCAACCTCTGGAAGTCATGCTGCGGGAACTCACTCAACCTCTAATAGTCAAGTTGACCTAAACCACCCAACCTCTTTAGGTCATTTTGGGGGTAAAAAAATAGCCTCTGCTAGTCATGTTGGTCCCAACCACCCAACTTCTAGAGGTTATGCTAGGGGTAGGAAGTCAGCCAATGCAAGTCACCCTGACACTGTTGAGAAAACCACTCATTTGAAATGTAAGGTGAAGTTTCCTTGTAAACTTTCTTGTTAGGATTGATAATCCTACCTTGTCCATACTTAGTCTATTAGTTTATATTTTCCTAACTTAGGAGTCATTAATTAATATTGGGTCCACTAGTACCATCGGGTGCACTTGAGCTATTGGTGCCACTAGTATCCTGTCAGTAGAGTGTGAGGAACACATAGAGGTTAACTGCAACTGACTACATGTTCATGCATCAAATTAAGTGCCTCTAAGAACAATCCCTACAATTTAGTAGCCGATGGGAGTTCCACCACCAACCGCCTTTAGTTGTTGGTAGTTGGTAACTAGTAAAGCTAAGTTATGATCCAGTTACATTCAGTTAGATGTCCTCATGTTCAGTTAGCACCTGTCTTGCATGGTTTCATGTGGGTAGGTGCCCATTCTCACCTACTTCTCACCTACCACATCAGTTTAACAAGTTTAATTGATTGAGAGACTGAATCAGGCATTTGGAGTTAGACTAGTGAGCTCCGATAGTGATTTAGACACTTCTAGTTAGCTAGTTAGTAAGCATTGAGTTGCTATATTTGAATCCTATCCACATGATTCGAATTATCCTTTATGTAACATTCATGTATACTACTAGAATTATTGAAGTTTATTTTGTAATTATACTAAGTGATTCTTATACATTTCTTGTGAATTTTGTCTTCTTCAGTGTGTATTTTTCATTCCATTACATGACATAATAATACAATTCAATTGCACTCATTTCCTAAAGATCAATGACACAATAATTCAAACATGTTATGATATCCTACTCGCTTATATCAAGTCTGTCCAATCTCCATTGTACACCAAAAGCAGTTGAGTTTCCACATAAGTCCCGCAAAGTGTGCATTGCTAACTCTTGATTTGTTCAGAGAAGTCTCTGCGGGCGTGACAGACCCTGAGAAAGTGTAGATGTCGAGATGGAAGGATTGATTTTTGACATGATTGCGAATTTTTTTTTATTTTGCAGTGTTTCTTATAGGTACTACGTAGCTTGATTGAAGAATTCACTATTCAGAAGGAAGAATTGATGGATTCTACTGCTTTCTTACCCCAGATCCTTATACCCTTCAACTATGTTGATTGAAGGGAAGATATGCAGGCCTCCTTGCATAAGCCTGGGTTGTATAGGGTGACTATGGGTAGAGAGACAAAACCTCATCATCCTACTGAGAAAAATAAGTTCTTGAACTGGTTAGATGAAGAATTTGGATTCCTTTGCAATCACATCTCCAGGTATCTACTCTTTCATCTCGATGGATTAAAGAATCCTAAAAAAAACTGGGAGAAGCTTGAATTATTGTTTGGAAAACAAGATGATCTTCGGGGGTATATCTTGGAGAACGAGATAATAGCATTGCAACTCAACAATTTCGAAACTATCCAACATTTTTTCACAAAATTCAAGTCTCTAGCACTACAATGTAAGCAATGCAGAATAAAGAGGAAGGATGAGCAGCTTGTGCTCTCCGTGGTCAGAAAAATCGGTTCTGAGTACTCTATCTTTGTCTCTACCTTCCAATCCGGAAGAGATTCCATCCCCAATTGGAATATGCCTTCAGCTGATGGCTTTCCTAATCTTTAATATAAGAGCAGAATAAGTTGGTCCAAATAGGAGTACTCCAAGCTTCCAAGAACCAATATCTACTGATGTCGGACTCAACCAATGTGTAATCTAAAGGGAAGCACAAGGGGAAGGAGCCTAAAGCATCTGATTCAAATCCAAAAGAGATTTAGAAGTCTTCCAAAGGAGCTTAAGGATCCAAGAACTTGGCATTGGGAAGTCGAGTGGCTCATTGTGGTTTGTTCCCATTGGAACCAAGATTCTCCTCTATTACTTGACTATTTGAGGGAACTTGGAAAGACTCTGAGTCTTGACTCTTCCATAATCCACTGAATCACTAAAAAACTTTGGATGGGAAAATTTTGTAGCTTCCCTTCTCTTGCAAATTTACCTAAACTTACTCAATTTCGTCCTTGTCGAACTAGAAATAAAACTAATTTTTTTTTGCATGATAAAATTCTTTGTGGCCTTGTATAAAAACTAGCGTTTAAAGGAATCCAAAGGTTTCAAATTTGAAGCCTGACATTCAACTCCCCTCAAATATAGTACATTGAGTTGACTCTAAATTCCATCGACCGTAGAGGGAATCTTTTGGTAATGAAATTAAAAAATGTTGTCTCTTATGCAACACATTTCATGCCTACAATTTCGCCAATGATTATGGAAAACCACTCCTTTAAGTTGTTCATAGAGTTATGCAAGCTTTCTCACCTTTATATGTAAATGAAAAAACCGATGATCAAAGGTTGGACTTTAAAGACACCTACACTATGTCTTTCTTTCTTTGTCTTAGCTTGCTGAGCCCTTTCACACAATACACACGTGTCTTTAAAGTTTATTTATGGAGATAGCTGTTTCTAATCAAAACATCAATGAATACTAAGCTCTCTTCACCTAGTTGATGGATTCCATGACGACGCTATGAAAAACATTTTTCATTGAATAAAGAAAAATAATAGTTATATATATATAACTGAATGATGAGTAATACATGAATGGATAAAGATATGGGGAGGATTGTAACGAGCTTTGTGCTCCTTTAAAATGTTTAATTGTTTATAATACTATTAGGAGTAGGACCATTTTTTTAAAAGTTATGTTGACCTATGAATATCAATTATTTTTTGTTCGGGTACACACGGTACTCCCCAAATACCGAACACCTTGAGAAACCACTTCACACAAATAGATCACAGATCAACAAACCGATGTTTGTCATGTGGTTAAAACCCTTGAGAGGGAAACAGTACATGGCCCCAGCCAAATAGCTACTTGGAGCAATTTATTATGCAAAAGAAATAAAGTTAGATGAGCTTCTCATAATTGATCAACTAGCCAAGGACCCTCTATGCTCTTTAAATAGAGATCATAGACCAATCGGGTGTTAAGCCACAGATCAATGGTAGGTATGATCTAAGAGAAGTTGAACCGTCGGATCACTCTATGTCTAGAACATATTGTGACCGTCGGATTAGAATATTTACAAATGCATACTAATGCATACTAAAGAAACACACTTTTACCTAAAGGATATATTACACAAGTTGATCTTAACTAACTCCTAAGTGTCTAAATATCCTAACATCCCCCCTTAATAAGGACTTGGGATAGGATTGAAATATTTACAAAAGTGACGCTATTAGGAGAAGGAAGGAGGCATTAGAGCTTATCCACCCTTAAGGACACATTCCTGAACTCCTAACATAGACCGAAGTTTAGAAAACTTCACTTCTGTAAGAGACTTGGTGAAGATGTTTGCAACTTGATCATCTGTAGGGCAATAGATAACTTCAATAACACTATCATGAAAAATATTTCTAATGAAGTGCATGTGTAGCTCAATGTGTTTGTTGCGCTGATGTAGAACTGGATATTTAGCAAGCTTGATGGAACTTTGATTGTCGCACGAAAGTGGAGTAGGCTGCTGCTGCTCAAATCCAAACTATGAAAGGATCTGCCGAAGCCATAAAGCTTCCTGACTGGCATTAACTACAACTTGATATTCTGCTTCTACTGAAGAAATAGCAAGAGCTTGTTGTTTCTTACAAGCCCAAGTGACAGGTCTAGATCCCAGACTGAAAACACAACCTACAGTAGACTTCCGATCATCAGGATCACCAGCCCAATCTGAATCAATGAGACCAACCAACAAAGGTTCCCCCCCTGCACTGTAATGAATCCCAAACTGAATTGTACCTTGAATATGTCGAAGTATTCTTTTTGCTGCTTTCCAGTGGCTTTCATGAGGAGTTTGCATATAACGGGCAACACAACCAACGGCAAAGGAAAGGTCAGGACGGAAATGAGTCAATTATAAAAGACTACCAATAAGCTAACGATACAAGGTGGCATCTACTTCAGGGGAAGTCCAAGTGGTATAAAGTTTGACTCTAGACTGGAAGGGAAAAGGGGCTGGTTTACAATCTTCCATGTGGAAGCGACGAAGAAGGTCACAAGCATACTTAGACTGAGAAAGAAATATTCCTTCTTTGGTTTGAAAGACTTGGAGACCAAGAAAATAATGCAAATGTCCTAAGTCTGTCATTTCAAAATTTTGCTGAAGACTGGATTTCACATGGGTTATAAGTTTAGGGTCACTACCAGTAAGGATAATATCATCAACATAAAGAACAAGTATGATGAGATGGTTTCCTACTTTCTT
>LPNX011108276.1:116136-140807 GCA_001517045.1 Pseudotsuga menziesii
CATGGCTGCATCCCAATCTAGATTTCCTGAAGCTTATACAAAAGTTTCTGGATCATGATTCTCGAAAACTTGAGCCAAAAGAGAAGAGACTCACTAAAACTGAAAACGTGTTCGATGTTGATCTCTAGGATCACTGGAAATATCATCAGCTGCTTCACATGTTGAACGAACCCATCGATGAAGTATTGGCGCTAGTGCAATTGGAGGAACATGAGCAGGTGGAGGTGGATTTTCATCCTCACTGTCATCATCAGAAACTAGAGTTGGAAACCTGTCAAGGAAGTTGGAAGAAGAAGAAGAAGGCACAATCGCCGAATCAGGCTCGCAAGCCAAAGATGGTACACCCGCCAAGTTAGGCTCGCAGGCCAAGAGATTTTCATCAAATTTAACATCTCTTCTAATGATTATATCATGTGAATGGGGCTGAAGAAGTCTATAACATTTTACATCTTCAGAATGTCCAACAAATATGCGCTTTTCACTTTTAGGCTGCAATGCTTTCCGCTTTTCATCCGAAATGTGAGCCCATGCTTCACAACCAAACACACAAAAGTGACTTACATTTAGTTTAATTTTAATCCATGCTTCTTCCGGTGTTATACCTTGTAAAACTTTAGTGGGTGTGCGATTAACTATGTAATTTGCACAGTTTATGGACTCAACCCAATATTGAAGACTTAGTCCCTTAGATTGGATCATACAATTATCCATTTCTTTTAAAGTGCGGTTCTTCCATTCAGCTACACCATTTTTTTGAGGTGTATATGGAACAGTGTGCTATTTTTGGATTCCTTGTTCAGTGTAGAAAGTAGTGAAATTGTTGTTAACATATTCTCCTCCATTATCAGATCTTAACTTAATAATTTGATGACCAAATTGTTTTTCAACAAGGGCCTTGTAGGCTAAGAACCTATTAAATACTTCGCTCTTAAGTTTTAGGAAGTAAAACCAAGTGCGTCTGGAGTAGTCATCAATGAAATTTAAGAAATATTTGAAACTAGAAAAGGAAATATATGGAAGAGGACCACACAAGTCACTATGCACAAGCTCCAAAGGAACCGAGGCATGCCAAGAGGCACATTTGTCAAAAATGTCTCGATGATGTTTTCCGAGTACACAACCGAAACAAACACCATCCTTGCAAGATACCATTGGAAGACCAGTCACCATATTTTCTTTACATAGTTGTTGCAATGAGCGATAATTTAAGTGACCAAATCGTTCATGCCAAAGTTTGCTCAAGTTATCACTATGAGCAACAAAAACTAAAGGAAAAGGTGATGACCCAAAGTTGTTAAATTTGTACAACCTGGTAATATCATCAACAGTTCCAGTAGCAAGGAAATTTTGAGGATTTTTAAAATCCTTGATTACAACTTGGTGAGGTGTAAAAGTCACAGTTTTACCTTCAGCTGAATGAGTAATTTGATAGAATGATAACAAATTGCAGGAAATTTTTGGAACACATAGTATATCACTGAAATGACCATTTTCTACTGGAATTGTTCTAGATCCTACAACACTTAGAGATCTATCATCACCAACAAATATTTGTTTGGTGTTACATTCATGCATAGTAGAAAATATGGCTTGATCCTTAGCCATATGATAAGATGCTCCAGAATCAATATGTCATTCATTTGAAGTAGAAGAAGAAGATGCAGTATAAGAGTAACCAGAAGCACAAAGTGCATGTCCATGAGAGTTAGATTCTGAAGATGAATCTATGCTGATGTGGTGCTTCATCATTGCTGCTTCCAAGGCTGCCATCTTCTTGAAACACTTAGATTCATCATGATTATCTTTCCCACAAAAATTGCAATGACGCTCAGTCTTATTTCCTTTTTGCTTGGATCCTTTGTCATTTTTTAAAGAAGGAGCTGACTGAGAAGGTTTGGGACCCTTGTTGTTTGACTTATTATTGCAAAAATTATGTTTCTTGGGAGGCTTGGACTTTTCTTTCTGTTGGGACAATAAGGCTTTCCCAGATGTATCTGCATTGTTAATTATTCCAAGATGAATGAACTTATCTTGCTCTCTAATTAAGGAATCACAAAAGGATTCAAGACTAGGATCTTGATAGCTAGCTACAGTCAAGGATTCTTTCATGGAGTAGAATCTAGATACAAAAATAGAATATGTAGGTCCAAGTTTGGAAAGAATATGATAAATACATTGTTTGTCTTCTTTCTTAATCTTGCATTCTGCACATAAGAGTCTATGAGTTTTATACTTAGATAAATAGTCTTGAATGCATGAAAAATCATTTGGATTCAAGGAAAGCAACTCATTCTCAAGTTGATGACCCCGAATTTCATTGTGTTTACCAAAAACATATTCTAACTTTTCCCAAGCTTTATCAGCTTCATCAATTCCAGATATGTGGAATCGCAAATCAGTAGAGATTGACATCCCAATCAATCCACGAGATTCATCACATTTATTTGCCCATTTAATTTCCTTATCATCATCAGTGGGTTCTGTTTCTCTCCCTGAGGTTATCCTGAAAAGTCTCTTACTTCGTAGAACATCCTCCATACGAGATTTCCATGAGAAATAGTTGGAATTTGCAAGTATAATATCACAAGGGGCAGCCATGCTGTAAAATGATGGATGAAAAAATAAAAACTAACTGTCTGGTTGCAAAGAGCTCGAAAAAATATGCGGTTTTTAAAAAACGGCATTGAAAATTGATTCTGGATGATGAAATTATGTTTGATCAAAGAAAATATTGAAAATTTCCCCAATAGTGACGTGGCAGATATTAACTTGACCAATGAAAAAAAAGAACCCCCCTCTTCCCATGATCAACCTTTGACAATCACTTTACAATAAAGTTGATTTAAAATTAATCGCTTTTGTAGAGTAAGTGAGGTTCACTTTTACAATAATGTTACTTTTAAATAGTGCGGCAATAAACTAAAAGACTTAAGTGACTCACTTTTTATTTTATTTTGTTGATGTGAGATGCACTTTTACAACAAAGTAACTTGAAAATATAAATTGCATGCACTAAAAGTAGCTTAATAAGACTTGAACTCAAGACCTATTAAGGAATAAAGCAACTTTGGACCAAGTGAGTTAAGTTTAAAATGTATGTAAAAGAATAGAAAGAGGAAGGGGGCTTTTTTTTTTACTCTTTTCTCTCGTTCTCCGTGCTTACCCTTTTTTTTTTCTGCAAATCACAAAAAAAAACGAAAAACAAAAACAATTTTTTTTTTTCCACACAATGGGGTTAGATCTTGGTTAGTTTACCCAGAAAGTCTACATTTTCAAGTTTTCTCATTGTTTCTGATTTTCCGTGATCGCACAAGGTGCACGACAAAGAACATACGTAGACGAGAAGACAAGAAAAAAAACTTTCCCTTACTGTTTCTGATTCGCCGCGATCGCGCAAGGCGCACGGCAAAGAGCATACATAGTTAAGGAAGGAAACAGTCCAAGACTAAAAAAATATATATATATATAATAATAAAACTGATAAGATATGAGATATTTAAAAAAAACAAATCCGTCAGTGTAACATTATACCTTCAAATTTTCTGAAATGGGTGTTTCTGGAACAAATGGAAATGGTTTTTGGTGAAACAAAAAATATTTCCCAATGGAAACGGCACTCCGGACACAATGGAACAGCTCCCATAGGCCAAAACTTCATGGAAAATCCAAAACCAGAAACCCTTTCAAAGTTTCGGCAACACCGGTTCCAAATCTTGATCAAAACCGAAAGCAGCTCTTCATAAAAGCTCCGATACCATGTTCGGGTACACAGGGTACTCCAAAAATACCAAACACCTTGAGAAACTGCTTCACACAAATAGATCATAGATCAACACACCGATGTTTGTCATGTGGTTAAAACCCTCGAGAGAGAAACAATCCACGACCCCAGCCAAAAAGCTATTTGGAGCAATTTATTATGCAAAAGAAAGAAATTTACATGAGCTTCTCATAATCGATCAACTAGCCAAGGACCCTCTATGCTCTTTAAATAGAGATCATAGACCAATCAGGTGTTAAGCCATGGATCAATGGTAGGTATGATCTAAGAGAATTTGAACCGTCAGATCACTCTATGTCTAGAACATATCATGACCATCGGATTACAATATTTACAAATCCATACTAATGCATACTAAAGAAACACACTTTTACCTAACAAATATATTACACAAGTTGAGCTTAACTAACTCCTAAGTGTCTAAATATACTAACATTTTTAAATATTTGATTATCAATATATATTAACCTCTGTTAAAAATGTGGTTATACATTAATATGAATGATTACAATTCTATTATTTTAACCATTTTTTATACAAAGTTATGTATTTTTGAAAGACTATTTTTATGCTTTTGGTCACATCTTTTATATCTTTATAAAATATATCTACATGTTTCTCTTTGAACAGAGAACTTCGTTCATCATATTCCATCCATAAGCAAACCTCTATCTGTCTGATAACTTCTATGCTCGAATTGATTTATAACTGTAGATTCACCTTAGCTTAAATCTGTACCCTTGATCACCTTCAACACTTTACATTTTCCGCTCTCTCACCAAAAATTTCCTTCCTCGCACTTTGGATTAGCGGAACCATTTCAAACCATTGATTCCAAATTTAACTTTCATCTGAATCGTCAAAATATGTGGCTCATATTCAATTCCGTAAATCTCAACCCCGATTTTCCTTCGTACAACTTCAATTTTGTGGAATTATTCTTAACCTTTGATTAAAACAGCCTATAATCCCTGCTGTCCAAATGTAAAGGGACTACCACATTTCACAAATTTCAATTGTGTTTTTATCTGGGCATGTTCAATCAAAAAAATCATTCTCTGCCATAGATTCATCCCCAACTTGATCTCCACTGTTGAAACATGCACTCATTTTAAACCATTCCATAGATTTGAAAAGTGATTTTCCATGAGAACTTTAGATTAGTGAAATTCACCTCCATCGTTGATCTAAGCCATCTTTGATCTCGGCCATTGAAACCTGCAAGTGTTTAACCAATTCCGCAAATACAAAAATCATTTTTCATCGTGCAACTTAGATTGGAGGAATGGACATCCACTGTCAATCTGATCTATCTGTTGATCACCGATGTTGAAAAACAAGCCTATTTACACCATTTCATTGATTCAAGAACTCTATTCCACCCTGCATGTTGAAACAATTAAAGAATTCATAACCGTAGATCTACTTTACCTTCCTTATCTAACAAACACTTGTATATGCAAGTTAATCTGCTCCTACTTATGCTAAAATTCGTAAACCTTTTCATTTAAATTATTCATTTTCTGTCACTATATAGCTTGGAACAAATTTTCGTATTCTCATACATTTCCAAAGCTGAAAAACTAGAATTCTTCGATTATTATTTAAAATCAGCTTAGAAATGATCTTTGGAATACCTACAGACCTTATTTCTCCTTACACTATTTTATACTTGTCCAACTACTTAGCACAAAAATCAGTGCTACCAAGGAGCATAATAAGTTGGCCCAAATAGGAGTCCTCCAAACTTCCAATAACCAATCTCTTTTGATGTCAGACTCAACCAATGCACAAGATAAAGGGAAGCACAAGGGGAAGGAGCCTAAATCATTTGATTCGAATCCAAAAGAGAATCAAAAGTCTTCTGAAGGAGGTTCAAGATCCAAGAACTTGGAATTGGACAGTCGAGTGGCTCACTATGGTCCGTGCTCATTGGGACCAAGATCCTCATCCATGACCCGACTATTCGAGGGCACTTAGGTATACTTTGAGTCCCAACTCTTCCACAATCCACTGGATCACTGAAAACCTCTAGATGAGCACATTTTGTAGCTTCGCTTCTGTTACAAATTTACCTAGACTTACTCAATTTCATTATTGACAGGCTAGAAATAAAACTGATTACTTTTTGCATGATAAAATTCCTTGTCACTCTCTATAAAAACTAAAATGACCCTTGAAATGCTCCAAAAATATTCAAATTTAAAGCCTAACCTTCAAATCCCCTAAAAAACCATCGACACTAACATAGAGGGAATCTTTTGGTAATGAAATTAAGAATTGTTGTCTCTTATGCCACACATTTCATGCCTACACTTTAGCCAGCGATTCTCGCTAACCACTCCTTTAAGTTGTTCATAGAGTGATGCAAGATTTCTCAACTTCATACGTAAACGACAAAACCGATGATCAAATTTTGGACTTTAAAGCCACCTACACTATGTCATTCTTTCTTTGTCTTAGCTTGCCGGACCCTTTCACACAATACACATGTGTCTCTAAAGTTTATTTATGGAGATAGGTGTTTCTAATAAAAAAATCAATGAATACTAAGCTCTCTTCACCTAGTTAATGTATTCCATGACGACGCCATGAAAAACACTTTTCATTGAATAAATAAAAACAAGAGCCACGAGGTGGCAATGTCCCCGCCATTGTTAATAGCTATTGTTATAAGACAAATCAATCTAAAGATGAGAAAAATACATTTTCTATTCTAAGGTGCATTATCTCATCTCATATGATCAACAAGAAGAGGTAAACACTGGTAATTCTTATTGAATTTTGTCATCAATGTTGAACTCTCCTTAAACCTCATAATGCTAATCGTTTTTCGGGAATCGCTACCTCAAAAATTCAAATATTTTAAAAACCTCATAATGTACTCTAAGATATAGCTCTAGTAACATATGAATAAATTGGTTCAAAATATGACAACATAATTTATAACATTGGATGCAATATCCATCTTCTTATATAGGTCCGCTAAAGTGTTTGTCGAAAATCAAGTTATTCTGTGTATGTCCTTTTCGTAAATAGAACAACATTCATCATATGAAGAAAAAGGAATATCTTTTCAAACCTAAAAGTTTATTAAAAAATTTCATATCAAGAATATATCCATGCCTACTGTTATAGTAAGTTAATAGACTACACCAATTTCCTCGTTAAATCTTGAAACGGTTCTCTAAGTGGAAGGGTTATGCTAGCCATTGTAAGAATCAATTGAAATAAGGATGAACCAGTCCTCTTGAGCTTTTCATCAATTGAAATAAGGATATAAATAATTTGTCTTGAGCTTTTCATCAATTGAAATAAATATATAATTAATTTGTCAACACCCGCCATTCCCCAATCCTTCAAATAAAACCACAACTTTCATAACACACTTCCAAATTACATGTGAACCCCTACTTTCTCATACTTTCTCATTGCTATATGCTATTAATTAAAAAATATTGGTATATATCTACATGGTTATACCACATTTAAACTTCATTAAAAATCAAGTTATATTGTTAGATTTTTAAAATTAAATCTAGTTTTAAAATAAATTAAAACGAAAAAATATATACAGATTTAAAAAAAACATATATGATTTACTGAATTAAAAATGTAAATGAAATAAAAAAAAATATTTTACAAAAATAATAATAATTAAAAAACTAAAAAAATTACACATACATTGATGTCATTAAAAAAACAAATTCCTTGCTTTTGCAATCCACTAATATATTTGATTGAATTTTCTGTTTTTTTTTCTTCGTGAAAAAGTTCCAGCACATTTAAAAAAAACATAAAATGAAAAGGTTCCAAAACATATTGAAAAAACAAATAACAAATAAGTCTAATTTATACAAAAAAAATTAGACTAATTTTCCTAAACAAATAATCAATTCTTTTTTGTACTATATAATTTCATATTTTATTTCTAAATAATGAAAATACTATTTTTTTTAATAAATGACTAGATACTTTGTTGCTACTTCTTGACATTGCCAAATGATAAACTAACCATACATGATTGCACCAGTCCCCTTATTCTTTCGAGCTTCAGCCCACTAGGTAAAATTCTATACAACTTTTTGTCATAAAACAACATAAATTTCATATCTACATAGCTCCAAAATCGTGGTTACTTTGTGCAATTTAAATATAATATAAAAAATGTGCAATTAGAGTTTAATAATATACATACACGGCATCAAGAGTTTATTAGGTTTTCGCACTCTTTTGGAGTTTCGACATAAGCATTTAATTTTAGAGTATAATCCCACTTATAATATTAATCTTGAGTTCTGCGCAATACAATTTCTTTTTTCACAGGCAACACGTTTTCCTGGGTGGCATTATATTCTTCTCTTTAAATGCCAAATTGAGGTCATTTGGATGCATGCACTTGCAGTTGGGCATGAAGGAAAAGCCTTATAAAACATCACAAACATTGACATTGTGCACAGGCCACTGCAATCACCTATTCGCTATGTTTATCAAACAGATCATATAAGTGCAATCATCTATTCGCTATTTTTATCAAACATATCAGATAATTTTTCTTTCCAGCTGCAGGTTCTTCTTTTGGTTGTTGCTTCTATATCTGACCATTTTTTGGAAGATTCATTTGGAAGTCCAACTGCATTAGCTGATATGCAGAAACTAGACTTTTTCTCTTGGATCATGCCAAGTCTTCACTTTTGTGGCTGTATTGTAATGCTTTTGTGACTGAATTGTAATAATATATTTACAGTGGAAAGATCGAAAGGGTTCTGTTTCCTTTCAATCTAACCTGACCTAGAGATATTTGTTTTGTGACCAAGTGTAAAGTGGTGTTCACAAACTAAAATTATATGCATATTATCAGTGTGGATGGTTTGAAATATACACAAAAGGCGTTGCAAGAGCATTTTGAATATTACTCCTATATTAAAATTGTTTAAATTTTGAGTTTCTATGAGTTTGATGTAAAATTATTAGCAAGAGTAGTGGGGCATATTTATGGTCAATTAGTTTTCAATTTTGTAATAATTCCACAATTGTATCATCAATTAAAATTGTGGATATCTCTCATATAATCATTTATATTTAGTCATTTAGTAGGATAGTCAATTCAAGATATCATCAATTCAATGCTTATGTATGGATATCTCTCATACTATTATCAGTTCAAGATATCTCGATTAACCACTTTCAGCTTGATGAAATATCTATATACTTAGGCTCTCACTTTCCAGACAAGAAGTTGGGCTTGAACCACCTGTTACTTCTCTAGAGCCTATGGTCAGGACTCAACATAGATTCTCATGGTTAACAAAACAAGCATTAATATCAAGTTAGGAAGAATAAATTTTGTTTCCCCTTTTGGAATTATCATTTATCTAGGATTACAAGTATTCACTAGCAATAGTACCTTGGATGCTGTTTGCATTGATAGTTTGTACAACACGGTTAATTAGGGTTCCAAGACTTGGTTTGTAGCTTGTTATTTAACCAATGGTAGACGATTTGTCATCATATTGCCCGGTAGATCTGTAAAAGGTAAATCAATGAGTAAGCAATGGGAGAGAAGGCATCTATGTAAGAACTGAAAAAAGATAGAAGAGTTCAAGGTGAAAATAGAAATAGGTAACCACAAACCCAAAAGGGACAAAAAGGCAAGGGTTCAATAAACGCAAGGGAGAAGCAAAAGACCAGCAATGCAGTCAACCATCAACTCTTTTAACATTCAAGTCCAAGAAGAAGAGTGTAATGAGATTAGTATTGTTCACTGGTTAAATGATTAGAATTCTGCAGTGCCTCAAGAGCTAATATTGGAGTATTGATCAAGACATTGGCTTTTGTTATGTCTGAATAGCATTACATAAACTCCCAAAGGGGAGGAATTTTACTCAATTGGCCCACAAGCATATACATAAACTCCCAATTGTTGTATGCAATTGACAAAGAAAGGTGTACATAAATTCCCAAAGGAGAGTAACTTTATCCACATTGAATGTCTGAATGAAATAACTTGCACTAAAGCCATGTATGATGACTCTAGTAGATAGCAGTAAGATTGCACCTACACATCCAAGATCTTCTAAGAAACACCTCAGAGTTCACATATTACAAATATGAGTGTACTACCCCTAACAAGGTATAAGATGAAAGGATATCCCAACCATTGAAACCCAAGTTACACTAAATCTAAAATTTGCACATCATTATTAGACGTCAGTAAATTAAAAAAATGTTAAAAATCTTATCAAGGTTTTTTTTTCAACAAGAAAAAGTGGAGCACTTTTTTTTTCTGTTAAAATCAACGAAGACTTTTTTAGATATTACATTCATTTCTTTCCTTATTTGGCAAGGTCATCACTGATTCCAACCAAGATATAATCGTTAAGAAAAATTTTCATCTTCCATAATAAGATTAAAGTGACCCCTTTACATCTCTAAGCAACTTTTAAAAATGTATATTTAATGCCAGATAAGAGGACAAATCATAAATATTAAAGGAACCAAGAAACAAAGATGTTTCCTTTCACTAAATTTATTAGTTCAATTGTGAATCAAGAATAATTGTGAAACTAGATCTAAAAAATATTCCTCTCTCTTGTAGATAAAAATATCTCAATATCTTGAAATATTTACCAAAATAAAACACTACAGGTAAGTATCACAAAATTTAATCCCCAATAAATTTGAGGTGCAACAATCAGATAGAAAAAAATTAATCCCCAATAAATTTGAGGTGCAACAATCGCATAGAAAAAAGAATAAGATGAGACAAAAGAGCCTTTTTGGAATGGAGAAATGTAAAATTTGAAGAGAAAATTATCTAGATCTCCATCATGCTAATACTACTCTAGCAATGCAGAGTTTGAGGGTTTAGTCTCTCCTGAGAAAAATAAACTTAATGTTTACACAAAAGATAAGACCAATGATGCTTCATAAATTCTGAAGTCATTAAAAGACAAAACTTAATTGTGTTTTTGCAAGAATATTTCTCAACCGAGACTTGAACAATAAAACTCCTTTGGACACTGTCATCAACCAGAAAAGAAAGATATTAGCAAAATAAAATAATTCTCGCATAATATTGATTCTTTATACCAAAATAAAGTGATCGGCATATTTAAGAATTCTTTGGGAACAATACCACATAAAATTTTACAACTTAAATGTTATAAAAAGATGGAAATCACCCACGATTAAAATGCCATACTTGAGAGAACGTTTCATTCAATTTTGTGTGCTAGATGTCACTCAATTGAATTTTCCACTAAATGTGCTTGAAAAATTCATCGTCTCCGGGCTGAGTCTTGAGGATTTTACTAACATTTGCTGATTTGAGCTTGTTGTAACTAAAATTCAAGGGCTGAGTCTTGAGGATTTTATCAACTTTTACTGATTCGAGCGTGGTCGAGTTGTATTCTCTTTACCCTGATCGAGTCGTTTCCATTTTCCACACTGGAAGGTTGACAAATGCTACAAAGAAATCACGACAGATCTTTCAAGACAGGAAGAAACTACTCCAAGTGCCACAAATTATCTTGATATTGTTTCATAGTTAATAACCCAATTAAATGATGGATGACATTTTAAAGCTAGTTGAATTGCCATGAATTATTTTGATATTGTTTCATAGTTAATAATGCAATTAAATGATAGATCACATTTCAAAGTTGGTTGTTCTCCTGACCTGTGACAGTATCTCCCAGAACTTATATGAGTGTGCGACCATGCAATAAAAATATAATAAAGGGCCATTAACAATACATTGACAAATCTATGCCATGTTAACCCTAGGTGCCTGTATATGATTATATATTCTATGTAAGAGCAATAGCCATTATAATATGTAAGAGCAAGCCATTTTAAAATCTATCATGATATATTTTTCAATAGCCGTGCTCTCATATTGTTGTTTTCTTTGAATTTTTTTGTTGACATGAGTTTGCTGCAACTTTGTTTGTAATTATATTTCATTTATATATCATATTTTTCTTTCACTATGTTGTTGACTTGAGTTTGTTCACTTTGTTTGAAAAATTAAATATATTTATATATCATTTTATCATGGTTTATATATGTAATATTTGTTAAGTTGTAAACTAGATTTTATTTATATATCATATTTTTCTTTCTTCACTTTGTTTGTAAAATAGAATATATTTTTATGAGTTATTTTAGTTGTTTATACAAATTATTTTTCTTTCTTTAACTTGAGATTTTGGAGTGGACAATTATCTATGATTTTTCTAGATTGTACAAGAGTATAAGACAAGTTTATTGTCCAAATTGAATCTATTACAAATTCAAAATAAATAATTATTAAAGACAATGATATAAAAATAATTGATGCATGGCTAACTCCTAGTTGATGCATGGATAACTCTTAGCTAATGCTTGAATAACTCGGAGTTTGTGAGAGATAACTCATTTAAGTGATAGGATTATTAGTGACACTTAACTTATAATCTTAATGAAAAACAATACAATTAAAACATGATATACAGGTTAATTTCATGATATTCATCTCATTGTCACTAATATAGGTTTGGGCACATAATGGATAGGGTGGACTATCTCTATTCTATGGTAGTCCTTAAAAATTTGAAATAAACAATTATATGTATATGTATATGTACATATATATATATGTACATATATATATATATATATATATATATATATATATATAAACTAACTCGTAGTTTATGAATGGATAATTGGTAGCTGATGCATAGATAACTCGTCGTTGATGAATGGATAACCAACAGTTCATGGGAGATAACTAGAAGAATGAAAGAGAGAAAAAAATAATGGAGAAAGTAGTTGATGCATGGATAAAACATAGCTAATGAATGTATAACCAACAACTCATGGGAGTTAACTAACTCTGCTTGGTGTGAAGGCATGATTTAGTTCCCTAGTGTTCATTTTTGAGGGGGGCCCTTTGTTCCCATGTGCTTTTCCTCATTTCCGTAGTTACATGTGCAATTATTTTTTCATTATTGTTGTACGAGTGACCTTTGGTCTCTGGTGCCAAGGCCCAGGTTGTATAAGTTTTGATTAAGAGGGGGTGTTAGGATTATTGAATAATCATCCTTTATCCACCATAGTCTTTTTATCAGTTTCCTAGCTTAGGATGATATTATCATTTTCATTAGTGAATTCATATGTTATCTAGGGCCCAAAAGCCACTTTATGTTCCCTCGTGCATCATTTTATGAGATCCAATGACCAATCCCAATATTTTAGGAGCACACTTTGAGTTACAGGAGTTCCACCTTCAGTTCACTAGAGTGGAGTCAGGATCTAATGGCCACCTTCAGTGCACCTTCAATTAGCTAATGCGCATCCTTTGCATTATTTTAGGATAAAAAAACCCATGCACAACTACTAAGGGTCAATTACTTGATTATTAATTGTTTCAGTTGTCTGGAGTTGCACTAGTGTGTATTTCAATGGTGTTTTTTCCTAAGTTAGTCAAGTTACAGTTAGGGATTCGAGTCACTCTAGAGTAATTCAATTTTCCTCCATTGTATTATATTATGTGATTACATATATTAATGATTACTGTCTCCATTTATTGTGGTCATCTTCTTTCTTCTTGTCTGATTAATTTCACACTGCAATTTTATCATCTTTTACACTACAATTCATCATCCTTCATAATTTTTTCATTGTAAGGTATTATTCATGCTAACTATATCCCGTGATTGATAATTTTAAAGATTATGATGATGACGTTTCCAATGAAGCAACCTGTGTATCTCATTTTGTAGATGTGCATATAGATGGTGAAGATGCAGATGAATAATTTGACATTGTAGGAGGTAGTAGTTGAGTGAATCCAACAATGTCAATTGATGATGATGAAGAAGATGGAGAAGTGGATCGTATAGAAATATGTTTTGTGGTAGAGAACAAAAATGAGGATAGAATAAATCCCATTGTGCAATTAGATGGAGATGAAGATGAAATGGAAAAATACAATGTGCCAAGAGGAATAATTGATATTATTGATGATTTATTTGATTATACAGGTATAATGAATGGATATTGTAGCCGTCATGAATATGTTGCAAAATAAAAAGTTATGAAGTTAAGTGCAATATTGATGTTGTTGATAGGATGAGCCATGAATATGTTGAAGATCCTACTATAATAGAAGAAGAACATGGGAATGGATTTTTGTCCTATAGTTCATATACAATAGAATATGATAAGGTAAGAAAAGCAATTTTTTTAGCAGTATATGATGAAGAATAATTGTTACATAAAAATGGTTGCAGTTAGAAATGGAGTTGATTAATGATATGTTAAGCAGTGAAGTGAGCCCACTTGCATATCTAATTCAAGTGGATGATTAATAATGGTTGTGAAGAGAATCCAACAATGAATGTCATTGGTGATATATTTGATGTTGAGGGAAAGCACTGTTTAGAGGTTCTAGCGCAACAAGTATAGGCTACAGAAAAATTTGTAGATGAGGAATAGGATGATGAATCAGGTAATGAGACCCTTACGGTTAAGCCTGTAGAATTAAAAAAGAAAGTAAAGGAATGTGTTAGTTTAGAAACCCATGAAAAATAAATAGATAACATGAGTAATGTTGTGAGTAAATATGATCCTCAAGTTGTTGAACCTAAAATGAAATTAGATGAGTATGAAGATGGGATTGAATTTATTGAGGATCTAATAGAAGTAGAGAGAGATGAATATACAAAGGAGAATCCATTATGTGATCAAAATGAAGTTACACTTGAAGAACCTACAATAATGAATGAAGTTGCAGAAGATGAAGAAGAAATGAATGGGTATGTGTGTGAGGGTATAGTTGGAAGAGTGGAGACTTCCATAGAAATTGTAGTTGAAGTAGAAAAGAGCATGGAATAGGATAAAAATCTATTCGAATAAAATGAAAATAATTTTTGAATATTTTTGTTGTTTTCACTGATGACCCATGTGAGTGTGTAGGTGTTTTGAACAACAATGAAAATACAAATAAAATTGTTGAGGTTGCATATGATGATGAATTACTTCTAGAATATAAGTGTGATGAAATGACAATCTAGGTAAAATAGATTCAAAGTATGATGTTTGGAAAAGTTGTTGAAGACCTCATAATAGATGAGGTAGAGTTTATAATGTTGGATGTTGGTTTTGTTAGAAACATAGTTTTGTTGAAAAACGTTATGGATATAAGACAACAAGAGGGACTAGTTATAGATCTAACCCATGGTGAATCCCTCAGAAATGCGGATAACTGTCGAGTTACATTTATAGCTATTTATAGGAATATTGTTTCCTATGGAGCACAAGGTATACTATATTTTGGGCTAGCGAACAATGTTTTGAATGAAGATGAATGTTGTGGGTTTGATGAATCCGGAGATGGTCTAAAGACCAAGATGACATCAATGATGATAAAAACAATTCCATATTATTGGTTCAAAAGTCGCAATTATAGGAGGAAGAAATAGAATTTTTAAATTTTATTTGTTATCCTATTTTTTTTATTAATCCCTCCCATGTATAAAGTTTGTAGAAGCAGTTTGTCACTTTTTGAGTGTATCAGTGATGGATATCTTGGTTGAATGTTGTGTTTAATTTTCCTAAGGATGTTGTAGCTCATATTTGTAGATAGTAGGTTGTTATGAGTGTGATATCCATGTTCATGGAGTCATTATGAATACTCGTCTTTAGGTTGAGAAAAGTTTGGAATTTAACTGGTTGTGGGTAGTAGCAGAAGTTAGCCATCTATTTTTGTTGAGATAATTAAAGGGGGGGATGTTGGAGGTAATTATTTCTCCTGTCCTGTACCTTTTCATATTAATGTACTTCAATGCCATTAGAGAAAAGTGCAAAGAGGAAGAAGGGACAGATGAGATCATCCGCTATGAGCTGGAGGAATTATCCCATCCATAATATCAAGCATGGAGAAAGGTCGTATTCTGTAGCTAGTGATTGAAGATTCAAAATTCGAGTCTAAAAACATGTGTCCTCTTTAGAACACGACGGGTGGATCGATGTAGTGTTAACTAGTAATTCATGTCATAGTTTTAAATGAGTTGACAGCTGAATAAAGCCATCAAGAAAAGGGTGACGTGCCACAAGGAGCATGCATTAGAGCTACATGTCATGGTTAAAAAATAGTGGATTGTTTGGATAGGCTTCCAAGAAAAGGTCGACGATGTGGGAACATCGACAAAGTAAATCAACA
The DNA here is from genome assembly GCA_001517045.1 of Pseudotsuga menziesii. Lineage (NCBI taxonomy): Eukaryota > Viridiplantae > Streptophyta > Pinopsida > Pinales > Pinaceae > Pseudotsuga > Pseudotsuga menziesii. The sequence continues at coordinate 132,129 of LPNX011108276.1, forward strand.
TGGTATAGAGATGTGGATTTGAGTTATGATGGAGAGAGGTAATGAAGAATCCTAATGTGGTGTTATATCTTAAATCATGTTAGCAATGTGGAATTCGAGAGTGTAGTTGATAAAAAGAGTGTTATCAGTAGAGTTTGCACCTAGACTACTAAGGCTCAAAGTCCAAATATTCTTGAATTTTTTAGTCAGATGCCTATGTTTTGTATTATGAATATCTTCTAAATGTAAAATGGGGATCATGTATAAAATAATCAAATAAAATAGATGACTAAGCTATGCGCAAACAAAAATAATATGAGTATGCATTATATAAGGAGAAAGATTCAGATTATGAATGCATAATAAACATTAACCCATTCACAAATATTCTAGGATATAAAACATTTATTAGAGAACAAAATTCTGAATCATGTGCTCATACTGAACATAAACATTCATTATGATAAAAGAACAAAATGAGCTCATCTCGAATATAATATCATTCCAAGATAGTCTTTATATAAGCCATTAAAAGATAAAAATACATGCATGATAGATGATATCTTGTAGCCTGATCTTCCAAAACTATTTCCTAATTCCTCTCTTATTCTTTGTTGTCATATTTATGCAATTTTTTTTAAAACGGGAACAGTTTTCAAAACCAATATTTATGGATCGAATAAACCAAAAATAGAGAAAAGGTAATACATACTCTATCTATATCTATGACTCATAACATAAAATCTACCATTTATCACTAACAACTGGCAAATAATGATGAACCATAACATAAAATATGTCATCTATCATTTTGAAGATTCTGGAAATATGAACTAAGTGTACAAATGAATCCAAGACCACAACATCCACAAATGAATTCCAAAACACAATGTTTGCAAATGAATGATAGACCACAACATTCGCAAATGAATTTCATACCACAACGTCTGCAAATGAATGCTATATCACAATGTCCGCAAATGAATACATGACCACATCTCATTGGGATCTTCCTATTTGAAGATACGATCAACCAACCTGAGATATTCCTTGTGAGGATACCACCAACCATGTTAGGATCTACCCTTAGTGATACAACCAGTCATGCTAGGATCTACCCTTGATGATTTCACCAACCATATTGGGATCTACCCAAAAATTTTCGACCATGATCTCTAAATAGTGACCAAATCACTGGTGCTCATTATTATTTTCTTGTAGATCCATAAATTATTTCTCTGTAGGAACATACTGGAGCTTCGTGAATCCTCTATGCAACATATCCCGTACTTTATGAAACACCAAATTCTTTGCAACTCTGGTTGTCACAATAAATATCAGTTACATCTATCTCGACATCAAACAATCCTACCATATTGCTTCGCTACAGGATGAATCATGATGAAATTTACTCATCCTAGGCTGTACTGACGCTAACACTGATTTTCTTTCTACTAATCCATGAGATCAAACATTATCCAAAACTGAAACATTATCCTAAGGTGCTCTTTCTATCAATTCCTCTTTGTGTCTACAATATATGTCCTCTCCTCTCTAGTCATCGACATATACTAGTCTTTCACATTCAAATTTAAATTAAAGGTTGGAACTCGCTTTACTCTTGGTAAAGTATTAATTCATCAGGAATTTGTCCATCCTGTCATACCATGTAAAAATTAGATATCTTCTGTAGTTAATCCTATGGAGCAGAGCATCATCCTCCCTCTGCATTTTTTACTCCATGTATCGAAACAATATGTATTGGAGTGACAAGTAGCATCCTATGCTAGTGATATTCTATGTATCCATATCAGGTCACACGATACCATGATCCTTGATCTTGAACTTTGTTGACAAGTTCCTCTTGCACCCATCTGTGATCTTGTCATCCTCTATAGGATTCCATCTTTAACTTTGCAACAAAGGTTAAGATCTTCATCAGTCTAGGTAATCTTTAATCTCCTCATGTAACTAGATGTGCTTATCCATGGGTTCCTTCTGAGCTCATACAAAGCCTTTTGTGCACATGTGGTTCTTTGTTCGATATACAATTCTACTTTACTAAAGAAGAGTGTCTCATTAATGGAGTATTGCATGTCATTGTCTACTCCCTCTTTCTGAGAGAAACCGCAAACCTTGATTCTTATCCCTTGATGTTGTCATATGTTTAATACTTGATATTCTAGATATACACCTGTTGCAGCTGCAACTATTTTCCCAAATTTTTTTTTTTTTATAAAATTTTGGACCCTCCGATTTTAATTTTTATCTTGCCTGGAATTATTTGGTTTCCTAAACTCTGTTTTGCCTCTGCTACAAATTCGGATTTTCTTGAGTTTGAATTGAGATAAAATGTTTCCTTCATTTCGGAAGTTGGATGATCTAATTTTTCCATTGTCTAGCCAAATATTTTGATTATGGAGTTTTATCACTATCAGAGGCCAGTTAAAGTTTTAGTCGAAACTTTAGTTCTCTATGCTGCCGCTGTTTCGAAGGTTAAACGAACTAATTTTATCGTTGCCCAGCCGAAGGTCTTTTGAACACTTAATGCTTTGTTTTTTTGATATTTTTTCACTGTCGGAAGTCTATTAATGTTTGCGTCGGGGCATTAGTTTTCTATATCACCGCCGTTTTTGAGGGAAAATAAAGAAAGTTCTTATGAACAGTTTGTCCTTGCCGATTCCGTGATTTTATTGCTCAAACCTTTTGTTCTTTGATGATTTGATTTTATCGCTGTTGGAAGTCATTTGAACAATGAATTGGGGCATTAGTTCTCTATGTCGCTCATGGACAACCTTGTTTTCATAGTGCGCTTTACGTGGTATTTTGGTTTTATTGTTAAATCCTTTTTTGGCTTTATCACTATCGAAACGATGTTTAACTTTGATCAAAGGGCTATTCTTTTTTGTTTCCGACACGACGGATGTGTCAATATTTAAACTCACTGATCCGTAGTCCTTAGTTCTTCCGATTGCCGGTAGTTTTCTTTGTCGCAGAACCCATGGTCTATCTACTTCCCATTGTTGCGGCTGCATAGTGATCTATGGGCCTGATGTTTAGAGGTCCCATTTGCCGATAGATGTGGAATCCATCGACACATAGTATTAAAGCTCCCGATCACCGATGTTTTATTTAATGATGGAAGCCATAGTCAGCTTGTCTCCCACCATTGCGGCTTCGTAGTGAACTATCCTACCGATGCATATAGTGCTTCTGCTCGTCGATGATAGTTTTGTTTTCTCCCGATGCTTAGTAGTTCTGCTCGCCGAGAGGGTTTTCCTGCCTTTTTTTTTATGTGCTTTTACTCTATTTTATGATGGTAGAGTTGTTTCATGGGTTTTGGTCGAGTCTAGTTTTATCCGAGATGAGGAGTGCAGTTTAGGGTTCAGATTGGATGTTACATTGCTGTGATTCATGATTTCTTCGAAGGATTTCGAGTTAGTCTAGATGCAACCTGGATTGATATTAAGAGTCTGTTTTTTGGGCTTGTGATTTTAGTTTGGACAGTGGATTTAGCGGATTTCAAGATACGAACTTGCAGGATTTTCTTTGCATTATCATTTTTTCTTTTCATGCATTAATATTGTTGATAGTTCATTTTATAGGATATATGTTTTGATACAGTTTGTGTTACTTTGTCAAATGATAAGTGGTCTAAGAACAGGCTGTGTTTATGACAGAATGATTTCTGCTGTAAAGAAGATATGTCTAAAAGGGAGGAAGCAAGGAAGGAAGTGGCTGAAGAATGAAGAAGCATAGATAGAGAAAAGAAGAAGAAAGTGAAGGTCTAAGCTCAATAGGATCTAAAAAAGAACCAACAGATTACTGAGCATAATAAATAGCAGCAGAGGCCCAGGCTTGGGAAAAGTTCATCGGCAACCAAGCTGGTCCCTCTTTATAAAAGTGCTATTAAATTTTAGTTTAATGTAACATATTGTACAACACTCACTAAAAGACAAAATTTTTGATTTAAACGGTTGGGGGAGCCTAAAGGTCACCGGAGGGAAACCCAAAGGTTTTGCTGTTTTGTATAAATATAGGAGAGTTAGATGTAGAAAAGGACTTTTTCCCAGATAGATTTGTGAGAGTATGTTGTAAGAAGAACTATTTCCTTTTACAATAAAGAATTACAAGTATCTTGTAAGAGAAAGCTTGGTGGAATGTTTCAAATGATGTGCTATGGATCTGTTGAATGTGAACTATTTTGTTTTTATCTTGTGTCCATTAACTATGAGATCGTTCTAACTCTTTGAACCTATGTTCTTTTTATGAATGCGCTCTATTTTATTCTATGAAATTTGCACTGTGAGTAATGAAGGCTTTTCATAAACAATAAGCTATGTTGTTGTTCATATATCTATTAATGTTCATGTGTTTTGAAATAAGTAACAACTATCTGCGATTTATCTTAATGCATGCACAGAAATACATTACTCATTGATAAATGATAATCTTGCTCCCTAGGGATAGGTTAGATAGTTAGTTTTAGTTTCTTGTTGTGTGAGATTTAGATGCAAGAGAGTCATGGGGTCTTCACTTGTTGAGCAATATCCTATCACGTTAGTTCATATTGTCGATTTTAAAATTATAAAAAATTGAACCAATATATTGCAGGTATTGGGGGGAATGAGGGGTTTAAGGTGGGGGTGGGTAGGGTGGTTTACACTGATTGAGGTATAAAAAGGGCTGGGGAGGAGGTTTTAAGTATTGGGAGGGGGCTTCAAAAAAAAGAATTTGGGTCAATATCTCTGGAAATTAAGGGTATTCTTTAATATCCCACGATCGTATGTGATATGTGAGAGGTTCACTAAGTGAAGTCCCCATGGAGAGAGTTAAGACAAGAGGTAAGAACCTGCGCATCATATTGTGGCCGCTTCTCGTATTCTCTATCAATCTGCATTTTTAGATAGGCACTTACATATCAAACTTAAACTAAAAACTAAAAATATACACGGTGGACCGGGCTGTAACCGGCAAAACCTTTATTTTGTTACTTGACCTACGGTAGTCAGACCGTAAACCGGGCAGATTCCCCACACCAAACAATAACGGGCTAGTTGGGAACGTTTATTGGGGAGAATCCCTAACTATTGTTACCTGCAATTCTCCAGGCCTCAACAACACCAAAGACACTACATGATTCCCTTCAGGTCTCGAAACTGCATCCTATACATCATTCCCCATGATCAACTGGTACCATTTCACATTGGATACTTGTTCATAGTTGGAAGGATCTGTACCAATGATGTCCCTCAACAATGTCACATAAATAGACTCTGTCTGAAGCCTCTTACTTTCATTGGATGTTTCATCATACTTTTATTTATCTTGAATTATCTCTCATGCCCAAGATGATCATCACTTCTCGAGGTGGATTTACCGCTTTCTTTAGTTCATATCATGATTCTTATATTCTTTTGAAGATATTTCTTTTGTCACATTGTCTCTGAACCTGGGAGCTCCAGGTTCATCTTCATGTATTTTTAGTGGAGTGAATCTTCTAACTAAACTGTCATCACTTGTTCTTTGAGACACGTCTCATCCTTCTTTTCTTGTAGGTGATTGTTCACGATCTTTCCTACAAGTAAAATAAATATGTTGCATGGTTAGAAACATTTCTTAATATTCAAGACATATTCATAATGAAAAATTCTTATGCATAAAGATATAATCATGCAACTATTTTAGCCAATGCAGTATTCATCCATATCATGCATACACATGGAATCTTTCTAGATTCCTTCCATCTCTACCATAACATTATTCAGATTGTGCACTAATCCCAATATGTCAGCAAAGAGGTTTCATTCTAGATAAGTAGCAATGGAATGTTGTATATCACCATATGACACTTACCCATCACATGCATCTTAGTAGTATATTGTCCAATATGCAAACATTCTATCATGCATAATACATTTCCTTGAACATAGATAGGTACAAAACTAAACAATGTTATTTAAAAAACTAGGTATATAGGAAATGAAAATTGAAATACTTATATTTGTTTGTTTAGTAGACTCCTTCTTGATCCTTATGTCCTTACAAGAATATCTGGAGCCTTCTACTTCATCATCTGATTCTGGGAACTTGTCTTTGTTTGTTTGGTGGGTGGACTCCTTCTTCATCCTTATGTCCTTACAAGAATATATGGATCCTTATACTTCATCATTTGATTCTAGGAACCTTTATTTGTTTGTTTGGTGGGTGGAATCCTTCTTGATCCTTATGTCATTTCAATAATAACTGGATCCTTATAATTCATCATCGAATTCTTGTAATATGTCTTTGATTGTTTGGTGGGTAGATTCCTTCTTGATCCTTATGTCCTTGCAATAATAACTGGATCCTTCTACATCATCATTTTGTTCTGAGAACCTATATTTGTTTGTTTGGTAGGTGGACTCTTTATTAATCTTTATGTCCTTTCAAGAATAACTTGAGCCTTTTGCTTTTGATTCTGGGAACCCTTGTATTGGTTCTGAGTCTCACTAGCTGCATTCCTTCTTATCTAATACTGAAATGGATAAGAGTATGTTCTTTGTCTTTACCATTAGAATTCATATTCCTTATTACTTGAGGAATCTTCCTTTTCTTCTCTGAATCTTTTATTAGTTGGCTCATCATCTTCAACGGTGTGAGCATGATGTATTTTCTTGTTTGAATTCTTTTTGAGGGAGCCTCTATTTCTGGGACAATCTCTGGAGTAGTGTCCCTTCTCATCACAAGTGTAGCATTGAATGTTTGGATGGATCTCTTCTAAATTCCTTTTGTCTTCTATTGTGATGATGGACCTCCTTCTTTATATGATTTATTCTAGAGTAAATTGTGAGAGCTTGACCTATAATTTATCTCATATTCCCCTCTATTGTTATGAGTCGAGATTCTTCTTGTGTGCATTATTCCCACAGTCTACTGACAGAGATCAGCTTCCTTCTTGCACATATTCCTTGAATGACTGAATCCCATGATCTTGGGATGAAATTCAAGGTGGTCATAACAATCTCTCCTTATTCCACATTCACTTTTACTTCTTTAAGTTGTTCCTTGATTTGAGAAACCCTTGTGAAGTGAGACTGCATGGTCTCTCAATTCTGTATCTTCACAATTTTCATACGGTTCCTCAATGTCATCTTTTTGTTGATATTCTTTCCTCCGTACAAGCTGGTAATTGTATCTCATTGGGAGTATACAATGATGATACATGTGAGATCCAATTGAGACGAAAAAAATCCTCTTGTCTTTAACTAAGTACTTCTTGTACTCTGTCTTCATCTCCCTCTATATCTGCAGCTTCTTCTTTGACATAGTTATCCAGGTTATGCTTCTTCAGGTATGAGAATCACTCTATACTTCCATGATTGGAAGTTCTCGTATCCTTCAATATTGTCCTCAATATTGGTTTTGTTTGTCATCATGATAAAAAATAAGAATCTCAAAATGGAAAAAGAGAGGATAGAACTTACCAATGAGATTGCTTCAACTTGATGCTTTCTTGAAAGTTTTTATGGAAGACTGCTTCTAGTGGAACTAGGGTTTGATAGGGAAACCATAATTTTTCAAATTGGGTATATTTAAAACCTGATTGGATATAAATATGTGACTCTTCAAAATGAGTTGAGCGTATGATACTCATTTTCCCAAAACCGTAGACAAAAATTCAAAATTTATGATGCCCTAATTTTCTCCGGCAACAATGATAGGTAAAAAATTGAAGATCCACAGAATGAGGAAATTCTTCCATATACATATGTTCCCTCCTAAGGATATTTTTATATTCCTCCTTTTTCAATTGATCAGTGGAGGGAAGTTCCCGGAAAAGGAAGCCCTAGTTTTCTCCAATTTCTGCTACATAATTATTTGATATTGTTTCTAATATATCTCCAAAATAGATCATCTTCCAAGTCTGAAAATTATTCTTGAGATATCCTAATTAGTCTTCTTTCCAACCCCACAGGTTACAGTAGAATTGGATTCTCCAAGTGGGACTCATGCAAATTTTCCCAAGGTGACTTCTTTAAGGTCTGTTCAACATAACGAACTTGTATGGCCTTCAACGTGTCATTGTTTCACCTTCAAGGTATGAAACTAGGACCACAAAAACTAAAGTTCGTTCACTATCTGTTGTGTCTTATTAAATTTCATTTGGACCTTCCTCGACTCATATATAGAAATTATCACTAGGTCACTTATTTATGACTATGTTATGTAGGAGGATAGAACCCTTATTTGGAGGAATCATATATTCTATAGTATAGTGCGTATATGGCTGAAATTTGCACACAAGGTACATAAATATTCATATTCGGCCTGTAAATTTTTTAGCTTATGAGACTTCTACAATATCAAGTAATAGTGGAAGTCAAAAGATAACTGGTTTTTGTCTTTTAGGGTTTTCAAGCATGAAACCCTAATCTTTAGTAGCTTCCATTGTAGCAATATTTCGACTGTAAAATAGTTCTTTTAGGGTGGATGTTGTTAGGTATAACTCCCGATTGATTCTTCCATTCATGGCGAAGCATTCATTTATACATTCATGTGACGGTTTGTTTAACCTTCCATCTAGCCTTTTCGGCTTCCAACTATTCCTATTTATTTATTTACAATATTATAATCCCTAACGGATTATATTCTAACAATCCCCCTCTTAATCCGAAGGGTTGTTCGTAAGTCCGAGCATGTTTCTGAACCTTTCAAACT
>LPNX011108276.1:152936-251696 GCA_001517045.1 Pseudotsuga menziesii
GGAAGACCAACCCGAGATATCCCTCCATGCTTTAGCTGGAGTCACTGCCCCCCAAACAATGCAGGTACGCGGTTACTTCAAGAAGATTCCTCTTACCATACTCATTGATTCTGGCAGCACTCATAATTTCATTGACCCTCGGATCACCAAACAAGATGATTGTTTTATCCATCCTTGCTCCAACTTTGAAGTCATGGTTTCCAATGGGGGCACCTTAACTTGCAAAGGGAAGTGTCATAATGTGTGTATCTCTATGGGATATTATAACCTCCGCTCTGACATGTTTTCCTTGACCTTAGGCGTATGTGATGTGGTTTTGGGCACTCAATGGCTGCGCACACTTGGCCCCATATTATGAGATTTTGCTGAACTTTGGATGCAGTTATCCTCTGATGGACACAAACACACATTGAAAGGATTACAACCAGGGTCTCTCAGCATCATCAGTTCACATCGCATGGAAAAACTCCTAAATAAGAGTTCCCATGGTGTCATCGCTCAGCTCCATTCCATTCAAATGCAACCATCAGCGGCCCCAACTACTCCTTTAGATCTCCAACAAATTCTGGATCGATATACAGGTGTTTTTACTGAACCAGTGGGACTTCCACCTTCACGACTAGAGGACCATCATATTCAGCTCCTTCATGGAAGCATTCCTCCCAACATCAGGCCCTATCACTACCCATTTCACCAAAAAATAGAGATTGAACTCCTTGTTAGGGACTTACTGAAGCAAGGTATTATTCGCCCAAGCACAAGTTCCTTTTCTTCACCAGTTCTTCTTGTCTGCAAAAAATATGGGTCATGGCACCTCTGCATTGACTTCCGAGCACTTAATCACCTCACCATCAAGGATAAGTTTCCAATTCCTGTTGTTGATGAGCTTCTTGATGAGCTTCATGGTGCTCAATTTTTCTCCAAGTTGGATCTTCGCTCTGGGTATCATCAAATTCGGGTTCATGAGGATGATATCCCTAAAACAGCTTTCCGCACACATGATGGCCACTATGAGTTTTTGGTCATGCCCTTTGGTCTCACTAATGCTCCTTCCACATTCCAGGCCTTGATGAATAAAATATTCCGACCCTATTTGCGGAAATTCATTCTGGTATTTTTTGATGATATCCTCATCTACAGTAAAACATGGGCTGAACATCTCCAGCATCTGGCTCTTGTAATGCAACTTTTCTCTAATCATCATCTCCATGCCAAAAAGTCTAAATTTTTTTTTGGCCAAAAGGAAGTTGAGTATCTCAGGCACATTATCTCAGCACAAGGGGTTCGTGTGGATCCTGCCAAAATCGCTGCCATGAACAATTGGCCGCCTCCTAAGACACTCAAGAGCCTTCGTGGTTTTTTGGGGTTGACTGGCTACTATCACAAGTTTGTCAAGGATTATGGGAATATTGCAGCTCCATTAACTACTCTGTTGAAAAATTATGCTTTTACATGGACACATGTTATTGAGTGTGCATTTGACACGCTGAAACAGGCTATGTGTACTACACCTGTTCTAGCTATGCTCGATTTTTCCAAGCCCTTCACTATTGAGAGTGATGCTTGCGGAAATGGAATTGGTGCTATTCTCCTTCAAGATGAACACCCCATTGCGTTCACCAGCAAAGCCCTTTTCGGTAATAATTTAGCTGCCTCTACATATGAGAAGGAAATGATGGCTATTTTGCATGTAGTACAAAAGTGGCGACCCTACCTCTTAGGGAATCATTTCTGCATCAAGACTGATCACCAGAGTCTGAAATATTTCCTAGAACAGCGTGTATCCTCCCCAGCACAACAGAAGTGGGTTAACAAACTCATGGGTTATGAATATGAGATCACTTATAAGAAGGGTAAGGACAATATTGTGGCGGATGCCCTTTCTCGCACATTTGATGACCAAGGTTCTCTTTCCGCGATTTCTATGCCTGTTCCAAATTGGTTGCAATCGGTTCAACAGGGTTATGTCAATGACTCTTCATTATCTCAAATCATCCAACGCTTGGACAACAACCCTTCTATTGTCCCACATTACTCTTGGGATGGTGCTTCACTGAGATACAAGGGCCGTCTGGTGCTTCCCCAGAACACAGCTCTTCAACAAGCTATCTTCTATGAACTCCATGCTCCTCCGTCAACTGGGCACTCTGGTTTTCTCAAAACGTATGAACAGGCATGGCGCAACTTCTTTTGGAAGGGCATGAAAAGGACAATTCAATAGATGGTGGCTAAAGGTGATACCTACAAGTGAAATAAGGGTGAAACAACACCCCTTCAGGGATTGCTCGAACCCTTTCCCATACCTACCTGGATATGTACAGATATTTCTATGGATTTCATTGAAGGGCTCCCTAAATTTGGAGGGAAGACTGTGATTTTTTTGTGGTTGATCGCCTCTCCAAATATAGTCATTTTTGTGCTCTCAGCCATCCCTATACAGCCTCCTCCGTTGCTCAAATTTTCCTGGACCAGATCTTTCATCTTCATGGAATGCCTTCTTCCATTGTCTCAGATCGTGATGCAACTTTCACCAGTCATTTTTGGATAGAACTCTTTCACCACACTGGCACCAAACTGAAGATGAGTTCAGGTTATCACCCCCAAACGGATGGACAGACTGAAATTATCAATAAATGCTTGGAAACTTATCTTCGTTACTTCTCCTCTGAGCAACAACATCAGTGGGCAAAGTGGCTCCCTCTCGCTGAATGGTGGTACAATACCTCTTACCACATTGCCTCTAAAATGACTCCATATGAAGCCATTTATGGTCAGGCACCGCCAGTTCTTCTTCCTTACACCCCCAACAGTTCTCCAGTTCAGGAAGTTGACGCGGTCCTTCGAAACCGCGATGAGGTTCTTCGCATTTTGCGCGAAAATATTCACATGGCAAGAAATCACATGAAGCAACAAGCTAATCAGCACCATTCTGAGCGCACTTTTGAAGCCGGTGATATGGTTTTTCTTTGTCTCCAGCCTTACAAGCAATCCTCCCTAAAACTCAAAGGGCATCATAAGCTCACTCCAAATTTCTATGGGCCATATAGGATTCTTCAGAAGATTGGGTCTGTTGCTTATAAATTGGAACTTCCTCCTTCTTCCCGCATTCATCCAATATTTCATGTCTCTTGTCTGAAGAAAGTTCTTGGCACCAACATCAAAGGCCAAACTATTTTACCAGAACTGGATAATGAAGGATCCATCTTTTTGGAGCCGGAGGCTGTCCTCAATAAGCGCACTCGTCAGATTCTCTCTCGCTCTATCACAGAGGTCTTAATTCAATGGCACGTAATGCAGCCCGAGGATGCTACGTGGGAACCACTCCTCCATATTCAGTGACACTTTCCACATCTAAAGCTTTGAGGAAAAATCTTTTCTAAGGGGGAGGTGATGTTAGGAACCCATTTCAATCCTTCTCCTTACCGTGTTAGTATATTGTTGTTGGACGCATATGCTTTGTAAGTCGTCCCATAGTAATTGTTGATCCATAGTTTGTGTTATTGTTTTTGGGCGCATATGCTTTGTAAGCCGCCTGTAGTATTTGTTGATCCATAGTTTATATTGGCCCATGGTTTTGACCCATAGTATTGGCGCCTATTTTTAGTATATAAGTGTGTGTTGAGGCCAAGGAAGGCACCGTGAAGTTATTTTGTATTGAGCTTGCTCAAAGGAGGTTTCCCCCTCGAAGTGGCCTGCGATTAATAAAAAAGTGATTTTGAGTTTTGCTGCTATATCGTGTATTTTGATTAATTATTTGCTGCTATATCGTGTATTTTGATTAATTATTTGCTGCAAGGTCCTCACAATATTAAGAGTTAGATTGTATCTGAATAACTTGTATGCATGTTTAGTACAATTATATGATGGGATTTGACCTTGAAATTTCTTGGGTATTTTAAGGTTTCACATGAAATTTCAATTGCAGATACCCATTAGGGTATTTCATTAAAGTCTGTAACGATTTAATTATTTTTCAAATGATTGGTGGGGGAATTTAGTTCTTCCTGTTTGTGAGAGGTCAATACATTAGAAAACCTAGTCACTGCCCTTATTTTATATAGGAAAACTACATAACCCTTTCTATACACAAAGATAGTTCAATGACGTGTGTTGTTGATTTGATTTTATAGAGGTAAATATACTTGGAGATGTCTGAAACAGATAATTGTCAAGTCATAGTTATCCGGATTCGGTACGATTTGGGAAAAAATGTATTAGAAAATTTTCTTAAGCCATACAATTTATTCAAAATTTTTAAAAATTTTCATGGGTTAAGATGTGCATCTTTGTTATCCTTCTATAATGTATGCTCTTTAACGTAATGAATGAACTCTTAATGGATATTGGAATTGCTTCTAGGATTGTAAAATCTTCCATCCTCCCTCTTTCTGAAAAAAAATATGAGTGTTAAAAAGTACTTTATTAATTTAACTAATATATTAATGCATAGAGCATGACAAACCAGCACAATAGGTGATTATACACTGAATGAATATTAGATGGATGGATACTGTACAAGTGAAAATAAAAAGTATGTGCAGATGGATATTAGACGGATGGAAATAAAAGGGACCGATGAATGAATATTAGATAGGTGGGAGCAAAGGGAAGCATACGTCCATCTATTGCAGTTTATATTTGCAAATGTCTATGAATATTTGTAAGGATAATGTAAAATTTTAGTTGGAGTGAAAATTTATTTTGGCACGCTATGGAGTTTGTTTGAATTGGATGTGATTTTGAAGGAAATTCTACTAAATCAAATTCCTGGCTGAGTTTCTATACGCAAGGGACTGATTTGGATGAATTTTCTTACTATGTTGTTGTGTTCTTATTATGTTGGATGGATACTGCAATATGATTTTTTGTAATAGAAATTTGAATGAAGCATAATGTACCCTTTGTGTTTATTTATCTCTTGTGTTTATTTGTGTTTCAAGTTTACCTTGTACTTGGTTATATGGGATAGGGAGACTAGGGGACATGTGTTGGGAACAGCTGGAACGATCCCCAAAATTCCAAGATAAAGCTGGAGAGACCTGAAATTTGAAGGGATGACACATAGGATGCCAATGTATTGGACATTCCTTCCTTCCACCATAAATAGACTTGGTTTCTAAATGGAACTTTCTTAACAAAGTGGGATTTACTTTTGGTTTAGATGTGATGGTCGTGGGGCATCTGTTATGTTATAATTACGAAGGATTTGAAACTGGCATCATCCATTAGGATAAATTGTCTAGGCTTAGTTAAAAATGAGATATCACATGATAGTGTATACCAGGTCGCATTAACACAATGGCTTATTCTCAGGGGGTTGATCCTAGATCTTTGTGAAGAAAACTTAGTCTTGAAATTATAAAATGGCCCTGTTAATATGTTTGGCCATTCCATGTGTTTCCATAAGTTTGATACCTACCTATTGTATCCCTCGTGGATATCTTAATCTATTGGGTAATATCCATGGGAATGGAACCTTGTTATATCATGCGGATCTCCTTGCACCTCATTGTTATTTCTAAGCTCATTGGATTCTCTGATACCATATTGAATTACTATTTTTATTTTGAAGGAAACCTCACAGTATCCCCCTCTTTATTGGAATATATGGATGCAAGGTGGGTTGACTACCAGCTGCAGTAGTGGCTGGAAACCCAGTGGGACTCAAAACTTAGCTGGAATAGAATTAGAGACCTCACAATGAACTCCACCTTGAAACAGTCTGTTTGAACTGTTTGAGCTAACCTGCTCAGCTCCCATACATAATTGTTATCATGAGACCATGTAGAATTAATCTGGAATGCATGTTATGAGATTTAGAGTGCAAGAAGAAATATTTAGAGAGACAAAATAAGTTATACATTCAAAGATTCCTTTTGGTGGTAGTCCATACTACTTATAGATCCCCTCTTTCATTGGGAATTTACATTCCATAGCTCTTCATTTATCTTAACCTTTGTTGTGACAAATGTTCCTATTAACTTGCCACTTTTACACGTATTCTGTAGAGTTGCACCCTTGACTTTAATCAATGATTCAAGACTTTCTATGCAACCATTAGCCAACTAATATCTACTCCCCTTTATGTCAGGTTTTAATATGTATGCACAAACTCCAGCTTAAAATTATGTAGCTCTTGTTGGTATACAAGATTCTTGCTGAAAATTATCTGATTTTTGTATGAGGTTGACAAAAAGGTCCTTGAGATCTAAAACTTGTTTCTTTTTTTCTAGGTGACTAGTTGGTTTTGTTCATGTCTTGGATTAGCATCTGCAACTGCTGCAAATTGCCACTTCATGTTGGATCAATCTGAAAAAGATTTTTCTTTAGATCCACCTTGAATTAATTTGTGTTATGTTTTTACCAGGATTTTATCCAACTTACTCTGAAGACAATATTTTACTTGGGTTACCCTAAACTAACTCTGCTGACAGGTGTTTTCCTATATTAACCAAATTCAACTCCTTTGATGGGTCTTTACTTGGTTCACCTGAAACTATCACTTAAAATATTCTGGGATTATTAAATTCCTCTCCAAAAATTCCTCTCCAAGAATTATGTGTAACAAGCATGTTCTTGCATTTTGTGCATTGAATAGTGGTAACAGGTATGTTCTCACACATTCATATATGTCAAGTTCATATGAATGTTGGAACATCACTTAATAGTATATGTCATAAAATCCTCCAATTCAATTTTGCGGTGAACATTAAAATTTTCATTGTGTTATATTCATACTTGTTGATTTTTTGATCATGCAACTTCTTATCTTATATATTAGTATAAATATTTAAATTATTTATCTCTATTTTTTAGGGTATATTCCTTTTGGTGTTAAAAGAAAACTGATGCAAAATCATGCAACCTTGCATTGATGCATATTCAGTAATTAGTGTTATATTTATTTGACATACTTTGTAGCTTGTGTAATGTAGATTACCAGTCTAATATTCAGCTTCCAAGTCTCTTTTGTTCCTTTCCTTCTTCAGAATGTATTGTTTTTTCCAAATTTTGTGCTAGCTGAATGCCACTGATTTTTTGGTGCTTTTACTTTGTCAACATACAATTCTTGTAGTTATTTTGCCTAGGATTTCCTGGAAATTTTCTTTTAACACTCGAGCCTCTTTTTCTATTTCTGAAGTGTAGCTTCTTAAGATCTTCGTTTTAGAGGGTAGCTATAATTTGCATATTTATTTTTGTCTGTCAGGGAATCAAGAAAATCAAGAAAGGTGAAAACATTCTTACCGCCAAATAGGGAATTCTTAATAACTAGAAATGGTGAGTAGATTCAATTTTTATGACCGTTTATAAATACATTATGTTCATATGAATCTTAGCTAAGATTAATAGGTGCATTGATTTAAATTATTGATTAACATACTTATAGCAGTAAAATAGGGATGAATATTGCCCATTTGTGTATCTAGTTCCATGTTTTCGTAGAGCAAGTGCTTTAGAAAAGGAATATGAGGTTACAAGAGGAGAGTTTTTTCTTGAAGATGATGGGTGGTTAGCAACACATGGTGCACCCAAAGGTATTCATTGCATTGTAATATCTTAAAAGAATTCATGAATTAAGAAAATGGTAGGGACTGATATAATATATGGACTAGTGGAGTACAACCTAAGTGGGCCCAATGGTTAATAACATGTGTTTCCTCCATGGAAGTCACAATTTTGAATCCGGAGGGAGGTAGGGTATTTACACCTCCTCCCTAGAGAAAGAAGTCAAATTGCTGCATAGAGGGGGTCCCTTTCCCCACAAACAAGGGGTGTCTCACATGTCAATTTGGCGTTTGACCAGGTTGTGAATTTAAATTAGATTATTTAAAAATATTATTACTTGCAAAGTAGTTAAATGGTTCCCTAAAAACATAGACAATAGATCTTTCCTAATTTATTAGTAGTTACTATTTCCATATCAAATTCTTTCTGGTCAGCAAGAACCAAAATGGTTCGATAGATTTCTTCACACGTGAGACTATTGATCGGTATGCATATATATGATACTGGATAAAAAATGGGAATCCATCCCAGACATAACCATAACAAAATACTTACAAATAAATTCCATATCATTACAGATACAAATCAGTGTGGATCTGGATCTGATACATAGACAAGAATATACAAGGAAGAGAGATAACTCTAAGAATACACCCTACACAATTATGAATTATTTAATCAAACACTCTTCACACATATGCAAAAGTAGATACAACTATATATAGAATCTAGATAATTATATAGTCTAACAATTTTGAGAGAGAAAACTCGGAGAATACACCCTTCAGAATAATTTAATCAAATACTCTTCACAAATATGCAAATATTGAATCTAGATAATTAGATAGTCTAACAATTTTGAGAGAGAAAACTCAGAGAATACACCCTTCACAATACTTTAATCAAATAATATTCACAAATATGCTAATGCAAATGTAGCTACAACTCTACTATCTAAAACACAAGTAATAACCAATCGGTAAGAAAACATCAAAGATATGTGCAGATACAATTAAAATACAACCAAAAAGGAAGACTAAACCAAAATCTAGTTGAATAATGGTTCTTGACATTTCTTCCTATTACTTGCTTTACTATAATTTAGAGTTCCCTGAACCAACACTGAGCATGAAACATAATAGGAGTGAACAGAAAAAAAATACAACATAGTGGTACCAAAGAATGATATTTAAGAAACACCTAAACACGATATTGGTGGAATGAAACTCAAAAAATTCCACCACTCATGTTTCCAAGCACTATACAAAAACATTAAATTTAGAGCCGAAATATAGAATAAATGAATAATAGCACCGAAAAAGTTCAAATGTAAGAGTTCGAGATGAGAATCTGTAAGATGTTTCCCACATCAAAAAAGTATTTTGACGTGAGAAATAAAAATATATGAGATGAGGTGAGCATCTTCATGTCTATTTTAACAATTTGGAAGCAATGATAAATTTTCAATTTGCTGTTATAACCAAAGTTGCATTAATTTTTCTCCCCATGTAACAATATTGTCTTTGTACTGAATCTGGTTTTGGTACTTAACCACGCACCAAAAATGGATCCAAATTTTGGTCCATGGATTTGTATCAAGAACTAGAAAGTAAAATGCTTTGAAGTTTGAAATTTTGAAAGTAGGTAGGCCCTGGGCCCTAAAGAAAGTAGAATACTTTGAAATCTGAACTTGAAGTTTGACATTTTGTTATTTGTATTATATTTAAGCACTAGTTTGTTTGTTTTTTTGTCATCTAGTGTATTTTAGTTTTATCTTGACTTGTGAGACTGAAAATTGAGTTTAAGTTTAGAACTTAATTCTATTTTGTCTATTGATGAATTCCATGCGATAGATCAAGTGAGAATGGTAAACCAATGAAAGGGAAATATGGCCACTAATCCTGACTAGTGTATAGCTTAAGAAAATAAACATAAAACATCAAATCTGGCCACTAATCCTGACTGGAATCTAGCTTAAGAAACTGGTAAGAAAACATTAACATGCCTCAGTTGTTGCAGTATCAATTAACCTAGTTCACTGATGATGGAGCTACAAGGGAATAATAGAAGCAATAACTAGCAGGTTGCCATACACATCAACCATGAACTAGAGAATTAGAAATGACAACAACAACATATTATTTCCGTGTCAATTGCATGAGAAAAATGTACCATTAGGGTCAACATACCATATGGCCTTAAGTTTATTATCATTTATTATTAATAACGTTTTCGACATAATTTTCATGAAATATTAGTGACAATTTCCAACAAACTATAGAAGCAAGAACAACCCCTAAATTTTATAGTTGATTGTTTATAGACAATAGGAGTGAGGAGGAGAATGTACCTTCAATTGATGGATTAGAAACACAGGAGAGGATGCAGATATATCCAATTCCATCCTATTTTAAAGTTGATGATGAAGAAGAGATTCCTGACATGGATGAATACGAAGAACCTAATAATGTATTTGAAATTGATGCAATAAGTAATTCTATTTTTCAGTGGACTGTTGGCATTGCAATCAAACTGAATATTTGTCTATTTCTCTTAATATTTTTGGGTTGTTAATATAAATTTTTATACTGCAACAACTTAATATATGAAAAAAGTTACGCGGGAGTTAGATTTGCATATGAAGAAAGGTACACTGGGGTGGCATACAGTGGATCTATGAATCCCACTTGAGCTGAAGCCTCCTGCCATTTGAAATTGAAAGATACCATTTCTTCTTACCATAAGTTATAGATCACCTCCCCCAAATGGAGATTGTTTGAGCATACTAACTGAATTCTATGTTAACACTACTAGAAAGAAGAAACTTGGCACAAAATGGGAATCTGGTTAGGATTAAGAAACTGAAATTCTCACATTTGGGGACAAAGAAATTGTGTATTGTTTTTTATACATATAATAAATTTTTAGGGACAATTATCCTTTGATATTCTACATTGAAATCAGGAGGTTAAATTAATAGTTCGACCAAATATTAATGTGAAGATACAACTTGAATGGAGATGTGAGTTCTTGCTATCATGCTATTACAGTTTGGATATGCTGCTAGTTTAAATTGAAACAACCCAGTAATTTAAAATGTCTCATTATCAAAACAACACTACTCTTGAAGGTATATTATTGTTAGAAGGTAGGTTGTTGTTTTCTATTTGTTTATATTGATTTTCGTTCACTGATCACATAGATCTACTTGGGAAAAAATTACTACATCACTCCCTTGGCTGTTGATCATTGTGAATGAGGATACCACAGGCTGTAGTACCCTCCAATAGATAAACCTCTTATGCTCAACATATATGATGCAAAAAAAAAATTCTTACATCTTTCAACACAACTAAGGGTTTAGGATTTTGGTTTTGAAGTAAATAAGGTATGCATGTATATATTTGTGTATATATTTACATATTTATTGATTAGATATTTCCTTTGTTCTTTTCCAAGTGCAGGTTTCTTGTCACTTGTTTCGTTTGACCAAAGTAATGGCCTATGCAGATTATTATAATGAGTGTGCTTTGACAAATGGTGTTCTCAACATCCAAAGATGTAATGAGCCTGAGATCATGATTTATATGCTTCCTCAAGAACTTGTAAGTTCTAAAGTTGTTACCTATCATGGTTGGGGTGAAAAATAGGATTCACTCTAGTGCTGTTATGGTATAGGTAATATTTTCTAACTATAGTCAAGTGGCTAGTTGAATTTGTAAATGCTTTCTGTTGTAGTGCACTTGAATCTATGTCTAGTTAGTGGGGTTTAGTAATCCAAACATCTACATTGACAATTCCAATTGTTTGATAGTTATAATTAAGTATGATTGTTGTAATTTAATGTAGTAAATTGAATTTAACCATTGCACTTAGTTGTACTTAAAATATACCATTTCACAATGGTTTTTTATTTCTCATACACCAAATAACTGCACTAAATTACTATGTACATTTTTCAGTTATTTGTTTTCTCTTTTTAGTGAGCAACAAAATTTATTGCTTAACATGTGTTGTTTGTAGGTAACCTTACTCACACGATTTATAACAAAATGAGGAGGGAGGTTGCTGCAGTGCGGATACAAAAGGATGTGCACATATATAAATCTCAAAAATCTCAGAAGCACATGCAATGTAGATACAGAAGCATGTGCGCAGATAGAAAGCTCAGAAAGTGGGCCATTGAGTATGAAGAGCCTATTGCTGAGGCTTTTCCATTGAGTATGAAGAGCCTGTTACTAAGGGTTTCAAGCTTCTAAGTATTTTTGAAGTTGTTGCAGGATCTAAGTATGGATTAGTAGCCAAGTACCTGTGGGATGGTTTAGCCATTGTAATATTTTGAAAAGTCATCAATGTACTAGATGATTTTCATGTAAAGTTATATGGAGATATTTTTTGAGAAAAATCATATTTATTGTAATACTTGGAATTTCATATAATATAATTTGTGCGGTTTAAAACTTATATGGTTGTACTCCATATTATTTATAAGTGTTGTAATTAACTAATTAATATGACATTGCATAATTCACATGTGTATTAGATGATGATAAATAATTTCTAATTATTTTTTAATTTAAACATAATATCATATTAAAAATTTATATTGATTAATAATGGAGACCATTCAAACTACTAAAATATAATAACCACACATAAAACGACTAAAAATGACTAAATTAGTGACCAATAAATGAGAGTAATGACCAAAACTCACATATAAAATGACCAAAATTTGAGAGATACATGAAAAAACAATGAGATATAAATGACCCAAAAAATGACCAAAATTCACATATCAATGGCCAAAAAGCAGTTTTGGTGGCTAATTTATGGTCTTTTATTACATGACCAAATTTGGTCATATTCTAGTTTGTCGTGTGGCCATTAATTTGGTCATAAATGTGATGATATATTTGGTCATTGATTCAAATATATGGCCAAATTAGTGACCAAATATATGACCAAATTAATGACCAACTGACAAGCTATAAATGTCCAAAATAAAATGACCATTTTTGGTCGCGTAATAAAATACCGTAAATTAGCCACCAAGATCGCCAAATCAAAAGTGGTCATTGATATGAGGATTATGGTCATTTTTTTGGTCTCTAATCTCTCATTTTCCACTAGTGCGTTACTTCCTTGTTGGTCTTGTTTCTTTTCAAGAGACAAACCTTGTTTTGGAGGAACATTCTTCTCATTATTCTTTCCCTATGAAGTCGGCTTTATCCCATACCTTAGACCTTGTGAATTATGTTTTATTTCTTGAAAAATATCCAGCATATATGAACCTTGTTCAAAATTATTGGTTTCATGATAATTAGCCATTTTTGCATAATGATACTTAGACATAGTTAAAAAATGAGAAGAAGACACATAATCCCTGTTTATGCCATAAATTGTTTCCAGACTACAAGAAAACAAGTCAACATAATCTCAAATATTTCAATCAAACAAAACTAGGTTTTTAGGGTTTTTTTAAAGGGTTTTCTGGTTGTGAAGTTTGGTGACAAGAGGGAATGCATTCATAACCCAAATAAGAACTAAATCACAAGTAAAGAAAAAATGAGATGCATAACATAATAACCATGTATCCAATAGAAAATGACATTGAAGTTCATCCACAAATGGCAAGCACTACAAGCATAAAAACTATAAACCAGTAATGAAATTACCAACTGTGTATCTAAACAAGCTATGAATGAAGCCAAAGAACAGACTGAAGGGTGAAATGGAGCATATATTTCATAATTATTTCCTCAAATAGACATGAGAGTCATATACTTAGCTTATCAACAAGTCAGGAGACCTCCTCTAGCCAGCCCAAAATTTGAACCCTTAGTCCTCTTTGTGACCTCCCTTAATACTATCTTTCAAAATTCAGTTAAAGGCTAAACCCTAACTACTTTTCAGCCTACTCATCAAAATAATAATTACAAAAGTAAAATATTCTTCAAAACATAACAAATAACTGATTTTGTTAACAAGCCTCATAGATCTTTAGCAGCCTCTCCTAACAAAGCTATCCCTTCTAAGGCTTGGGCCTTTCTCCTAGCCTTCAACTGCTCTGCTTCCATCTTTGTCATTCTTCTAGTAAGCTGTTCATTTTGTTGTTGTAGATCTCTGATGGTCTGTTTTAACCCTATAAATTGTAACTCTGTACTTCTTTTTCTTTTTAATGCCTCTTTTGAGACTGCAATTAGTTCTTGATAGTGATTATTCACCTCTTCTAGGTCTTCTTTGAGTCTTTTATTGGCCACAATTAAATAATGACTTGTCTCCTGCATATATTCTACTTGATGTTTATATTGATTTATAGTTCTCTGTAAATTTTCTTTCTCTGAATCAAATGATTTATTTCCTGTTGTACTTTGCAGCTCATTAGGAAGCCATGGAATGTTAAGTCTTCTATAGATTTCTTCATCTTCAGGCAGCAACTCTATAGGAGTATCATGAAAACTTAGGTTTTCTTGAGTCTCAGTTTCATTAGGAAAATTTTCATCAACCATCAGTTTTTTTTCTGAGTGAGAAACCTCTATTTGATCTTTTTATTTCTCTTTTAACATTTGACCTCGTATTTCCAAAAATACATCAGACAGTTTGGTCTTGGTGAGGCTAGATTCTTCTTCTGATTTCATTGGTTTTTTCCCTTTGCTGACACCCTTACCAACATCCATATTTTCATCAAAGGAGGATTCATCAATCATAGTTACCCCCTCTTTATTCAATTTAGGGTTTAGTAATCTCTTCATGTTTAGCTTGAGCTTGTTTTTGGGTCTAGTTTTTGGTCTCCACCCAGGAGCAAGTTCTCCCACCATTTTTAAAGTTTTACCCTGATAGATGACAGAGGCAAATTCCATAACTTTAAGCTTCTTTTTCTTTGGTACTGCTATCCTATCTTCTTGACTATGAAACTCCTTTTTAGTGCCAATCCTAGTTTTATCAATGACATGAAGCTTATCATCCTCCAACAAGTATGTTTCATCTTCTGACAAGACTGTAATTGGACTTTGTTTTTGGACTTTAGTGTTTTCTTCATCAGCTGAAACCTTCTCTGTAAGTGCAATATTCTCATCAACGAATGTCTCTGCTGGTGTATCATTCTAAACAGGCTGAGTCTCCTTGTGAATAAACTGTAAATATTTGTTCTCACTATCATCTAGATGCTGCTTAGACTCACAATCTTCTTTTGTAGGTTCTGTAACTTCCTCTAATTTGACATAGTCTTCATCTTCAACCTTTACTTTCTGTCTTAATTTCTTGATCAAGATCTATCCTTTATCAGCTTGCTTTCTAGTAGACTCTCCTTCTTGATTATTTTGAAACCCTGACCAAAAAAGGAAATATTCCCAAGTTTTTCCTTCTTTCTACAAAGCACTGTTGATAATAAGTTTGATAAGTCAATGGTGAAAGATGGACTGTCTAGTATGATCTTGGCGTTCTTTGATTATGCTGGACATCTTTTGTAGGCTCTTTAGCAAGAAGAAAGGAATATTCATCTTTGATTCAATACTAAGGTTTTGAAGGAACCTAAAATGATATTTAAAAATGAAGGCATACCTTCCTTCACATGTAATATAACTTTGTAAAACCTTGATAGGTTCTACCCATTCAGCTCTGAAATTATGAATAGGCACTCCTTTGCCCCAATCTGGAATAATACCAGGAAATAGATACCTTTGTGTATTAAAAGTAAATGGTACTTTCTAAAACCAAAGTTCTCCTTCATTTTTAACCCCTGTTGCCTCAGCCACCAAGTCTGTAGTCAATTTGAATTTCAAAGTATCAAAAGATACAGTATCTTTGTCATAACACTGAGCAAACTTGTGAGAGACTTCAGCATTGTATCCATCAATTTTCTTAAAAAATATCAGCCATCCAGCATTTTCAAACAGTTCAGCACATCCTGGAAATTTATCAATCCAACTGAGATCAGTTGGCTCGACCCTATTGGTTTTCCCACTCCTCTTCATCTTCTGTATAGTTTTCAGCACCTGTTAGTAATTTCACAGCCTATTTTTCTTCAAGTTTGCACAGTCTTGGCAATCAATTTTCCTTTCTAACTCTCACAGTCTGTTTATCTTCAATTTTACATAGTCTATCCTATCACCAATTGAGGAAATGCTTTGTGCCAAGTTTCAATAATTTGGCTTAAACACAGAACCAGAAATCTCCAACAGTGCTGCTTTGAATTTTACTAACTCAAACAATGCCTATTTAGACATTTTGACTAATATCTCATAATTGAAAGTTTGTTGAGTAAGTAAATTCATGTCTTCCTTAAAAAATTTGACATCATAGGGCTTATCAGAAAAAACCCCAATTTTAACAATTCATGACAAAAGGTCACACGGGATACCTCATTCAAAGCTTAATACAGGCGTTGGAAATTGATTCATTGACCAGCTAGGTGTCAAATTGAATGTTCCAGGTGTCT
Source organism: Pseudotsuga menziesii (assembly GCA_001517045.1). Taxonomy (NCBI): domain Eukaryota; kingdom Viridiplantae; phylum Streptophyta; class Pinopsida; order Pinales; family Pinaceae; genus Pseudotsuga; species Pseudotsuga menziesii. The sequence goes on from LPNX011108276.1 coordinate 168,883, forward strand.
TCAAACCTCCATATCACTTCTAACTGTCATCGTTGGGAAACCCTTATTCTTCCTTCAACTGTCAAATTCCTGATTTTTCAGCAATATGTCTCCACCACAGCATTCACTAGCTTTGTAATCTTTGGTTTGAGAACCACTTCCCGAAAATTTTTCCTCGTTCCACTCTCTGTCTTGATTTTCCATGCATTTGCATCAAATTGCCACGATTTCCCTCACACGATGACCAAACACCTGTTTACATGATTAGCCTGGAAAGACATGTATCAAACCTACTAATTGATGTGATTAATCGCCTTAGGAACAAAATCATTGAAAAAATCGGAGTGAAAAATGACCAATTGGGCACTCACGACTTTCTTGTAGTGCGCCCGTGCATTATTTTCACTCTTGCGCTACAAGAAAGTTCAAACATATAATTTTTGTCATTTGATCACTAATCCAACTTTAAAACTTAGTTTATATGATTAACCTTTAATCTTAGTGCCATTGATGAAACCATTAATTGAAATACACCCTATAGAACCCTTCAAAAATGAACTTTACACAAAATTTTCATAAAAGCAAGCTTTAAAAAACATCAGAAAAAACCAAAAATGATGAAAACCTAAAGGCATAAACTCAAGTTTGAACTCTAAGCCAAAATTTCCTAAAATTAAGAACATTAGAAAATTTCAAAAACATAAACAAAATACAAAACTAAAGAAGACACATTCATGAATTAACATCTAGCTCTTGCTGCGGGATGAAGTCCTCCCTGTGAGGCTTCAAGAACCTGTAGACTAGTGCCTTCTTTTTTGCTACCTGCTAGTCTGTGAAATTTCCATTAGGCTATGGATTCCTTATTGTGTTTTACTCACATTGGTATATACAATGAAAAACTAAATTTCCCCTCAGAAACTATAGAAATGCTTGAGGAATTGTCCATTAACTGGACTTGACAATTCCTCACCCTCCAAAGTCTGTAGGAAAAAGGTGTTATTTTCCAAAAACTTAGACACTAGGAAAGGGACAAACCAGATATTGTCAAATTTTCCATGTTTCCCTTTCTGCCCTTTCCTGGCATCCCACCTTAGAACCATATCACCAATCGAGAAAGTGTTATCTTTGATTTTCCTGTCAAATCTATTTTTAATCTTCAATCTGTATAAATGTTCCTTTTCTTCCACTTTTTCTCTGTTCTGCTGCAACTCTATCATCTCATAAATCCTTTTCTGCATATCATTAGGTTCTTCCTGACAATTCTGAAGAAACTTCATCACTAGAATTCCCAACTGAACAGGAAAAACTGCATCTGTACCATACACTAATTGGAAAGGAGAAGTTCCAATTTCTTGTTTGACTGTTATTCTATCAGCCTATAATGCATACTTCAGCATAGAATCCCATGATCTCTTATTATGCTTTAGCAACTTTCTGATACTCTGAATGATGTTTTTATTTGAGGACTGAGCTAAACCATTACCTTGGGGATAGTAAGGAGTTGAATGTTTCAACAAGACACCATTCTTTTCACAAAATTCTTCCATTGCCTTAGACTTAAAAGCCTTTGCATTATCTGTCACTATTTTCTAAGGACACCCAAACCTACTGAGGATATTTTCTTCAATAATTCCATAATCACTTTATCTGTGGCATTACTAGTAGGGATAGATTCCACCCATTTGGTAAAGAAGTCTGTTGCAGTTAAAATCCACCTGTGTTGTCCTGAGGAAGATGGACTTATCTCTCCTATAAAGTCCAGAGCCCATTGTTGGAAAAGAGCACTTAATGCAATAGGTTTTAAGGGAAATGACAACAATTTTTGTTTTCCAGCAAACTTCTGACAAGGGATACAGGCTCTTACCTGCTGATATACATCTACAAACAAAGAGGGCCAATAGTATCCTACTCTTAAGATCTTGTATGTTGTTGCCTTCCAATACTTGTGACCTCCACAAGCACCCTCATGAGATTCAGAAATCACTCCTTCAATTTCAGATTTATCTAAGCATCTGAGTAGAATACCGCCTGGGTCCTTCCAGAATAACTATTGTTCCACTAAACAGTACTTAGTAGTTCTTAGCTTCAAATATCTAGCATCTTTTCTATCTAAATGCTCGGGACATTGCAAATACAATAGAAAATACACAATGTTTGCGTACCATGTGGATGCTGAATAAAAGTCCATAATCTTCTCTTTCTCCAACTCTGCTTGATTTTCTTCCTGAGCTAACTCCTCTGCCATCACATGCAGTCCTAAAGCTTAGCAGTTTGATTCAGCCAATAGTTTGTCTAAGACTTGTCCCTTGACTATTTTAGTAGGTCTGATATCTACGTCAAACTCCATGATTTTAGCAATCCATCTGCCTCTTTTCCCCTCAATGTCAGGCTGTGTCAAAACATCTTTTACAGGAGCATTAGGCACATATGAAATAAATTTAGAGTGCAAAACATAGATTCTGAAAAATTTCAAAGCTTTCACCAAAGAATAGGCTTGTTTTTCCAAGATGCTGTATTTTAATTCAGAATCTCTGAGAGTTTTGCTGAAGAATGCAATAGGTTGTTCAAGACCATCTTTATTCTTCTACAACAGAACAACTGCTATTGTATCTTCAGATGCGAATGAAAATGTTGGAAATTCTCTGGTGAAATATGGACTTACTAATATAGGGGCTTCAGTAAGAGCCATCTTGATTTTTTCAAATGCATTCTTTGCTTCAGTGGTCCATTTGACCTCTTGATCTTTTTTAATCATGGTTGTAATCTGCTTAATAGTCTCAACAAAGTTTGGTATAAACCAACACAGAAAGTTGATTTTACCAATGAAAGATTGGACATCCTTTTTACTCCTAGGAAGACTTATCTTCAATATAGATTTTACCCTTTCAAGGTCAATCCTTATACCATCAGCAGAAACTAAATGACCAAGTAATTTGCCTTCTTGTACAACAAAGTGTGACTTGTTTGGATTCAAGGACAAACCAAATTTTCTGCATTTTAAGAAAGTCTGTTTCAAATGTTTTAGATGTTCATCATTTGATTGTGAAAAAAACAGTAATGTCATCTAAGTAAATTACCACAAACTTGTCCTTTTCTCTGACAAAAGCTATATCCATAGCCCTATGAAAAGTGGCTCCAGTGTTCATTAGGCCAAAAGGCATATTATCATACATGAAAGTTCCCCATGGAGTAGTAAAATTTGTTTTCTCCTTATCATCAGGATGCATAGAAATCTAATTGTACCCCGAGAAACCATCGACCATAGAGATCCTCTGTGCCCCAACAACCTTCTGCAATATTTGCTTAATTTTAGGCAGAGGATAATTATCCTTTAGTGAAGCTCTATTCAAATTTCTAAAGTCAACACACAGTCTGATTTCTATGTTCTTTTTCCTAATGGGAACCAGATTAGCCATGCATGAAGAATACCTGAGAGGAACAATGATTTTGGCATCTAACAACTTTTTCACTTCTTTTTCAATAACAGGAAACAAGGCTGGATTAATCCTCCTTAATTTCTGACGAAAAGGTTTAACAATTGGTTTTAAAGGGACTTTATGTTGTATAATTCCAGTAGCATATGTTCTTAATTCTTCATAAGACCATGCAAAGACATCAACGTGTTCCTTTAACAATTTTATATACCTGTTTCTCTGTTTAGCTATTAGTGCTTTCAAAAATTTTACCATTCTAGGATGTTCTGCAGAGCCAATGTTACAATCCACCACATTCTCTTTTGAAGACTGTACAACAGGTTTTAAGAGTGTATCATCTTTCGAAAATATCCTTTCTAAAGGTACCAAACCTTTTGGGATGAAATTACTTTTTAATTCAATGATTTTGTGTCCAGCTATTTCATTTTCAGCAATCTCTTCCACATCTCCATCCTCATCATCTTCCTCTTAATCAATCAGAGAATTAGAAAACTCATGTGTAAGATCCAAAAACCTTTTAATTTCAATGTCATCTTAAAACACTCTCTACTGCTTTACAATATCAGGTACAAATGGTCTGTATCTAACCTCAATGGGATACCTCAACTGTGTGGTTTTGGGAATTTTAAAATGTGTGGCAGCTAAGGCCAATGAATCTGCAGTCTGATTATGGTCTCTTGGAATATAGGTAATGTTAAAAGCTACAAAATAATTCTCAATCATGTCCCGTACCTCATTTCGATAGGCTTTCAGCAAATCCTGTTTCACTTGATAGTTCTTCTTCACCTACTGAATAACTAATTCGGAGTCGCTATATGCAAAAATCTGCTGAATGCCTAAATCCTTGGCAGCTTTTAATCCTAACAGCAAAGATTCATATTCAGCAGTGTTGTTCGTAGTAATGAACTCTAATTTATACATTAGCTTTACTGTTTCACCTCCAGGGGATATGAGAAGAAACCTTGCTCTAGCACCTTCTTTGCAAGATGATCCATCAAAGTATAATTGCCAAAGCTCATCTTCCTATTCCCTACTACATTTAACCGGTTGTTCCTTTTCAACCTATAACAAACCAGCAGTATTGTCATCATCACTAAAATGTAACATGCAAGTACCCAGATCCTTATCAACAGCATATAGAGGATGGTTGGTAGGATTCATGTCATCTGTTACAATATAGGCAAATTGAAGCTCTCCGTACAACCTTATGTTTTCTCCTCCAAACACAGGAATGGTAGCATACGATAAATCCATTTGTAAGGTTCCACCCACTTTCTTTGCCCAGGACCTAGAGAGAAGTAACCCAAATTTATGTGTAATATCAACTACCACTACATCCATGATTACACTTTTCATGCGTAATTGAGCCAAACTGACAACCATGTCCTTAATTACACCTAAACACTTCACAGCTCATGAATCAAATGCATACAGATCATGATAGGGTTTGGTTATACTCAAACCTAAATCCTCCATAACATCCTTCGGCATTAAATTGTGTGATGCTCCTGAATCTAACAAACAATTGTGTATCATTTGTTCATGGACTGTTGAAGTAATGTAGAATCGAGGTGAAGCACCTTCTTCATTCTCAGTTTTTTCAGCCAAGGTTGATCCAATTAAAATCTTAGGATTTTCTTCTTGTAAATTCACTGTATCAGAAATTGGCTGACTGTTTGCTGAATTGATCATTTTAAGAACTGATTCTTTATATGAAGGATTTTTCATTAATTCAGTTAAAGGCATAGGAATCTTCAATTTGCCTAGTTCATTTTCCAGATTAAAATTTTGCACAGTTTTATTTACCTCTTCAATCTCCATGTTCTTCTTTTGCTTTTCTGGAATTTGTTTTTTCTGTGACACAGAATCAGATTGCTGCTTATCTGGTACAAATACCTTCTTCTTTGGGTTTTGTATTACTTGTTTTGGGCCTGAACTCAAATTTACAGTCTTCTTGGGTTCATTTTAACAAACATCAGCTATTACATCTGTCATTTTCAGACTTAAATCATCCTCTGTTTCAAATATATCAGCATCATAATATCCTGCATTTAAAAACTCCTCTTTAGTGACAAAACCCGCGGACAATCTTTCTCCAAAATAGTTCATATCCTGATCTGTGTCTTCAAATAGCACTTCTTCATCAATCTCTTCTTCATCAACAACATTGTTCTGAAGAGGTGGAGGTACCCTTTGATCCTCAGTCTCTCTCCTTTCTCACTGAATATCATTATTTCTTCATTCTCTAGGTATGAAATGAGGAGCAAATTGTCTTCTGAATTGATTCTGATTATTGGGGTTTCTTTCACCTTCTTGGATAGGCTTGATGGAATTTATTTCTAGTTCTAAATTGTTTAATTTTGCAGTCAAAATCTTCACCAACTTAGCCATCTCATCAATTTTCCCTTCTGCAGAATGAGATGCTAAACCTCCTGGAGCTGCTTCCTTCTTTCCTTTCCTGTCATACATATGCTGAGCTGTTTTCTTCTTCAATCTATTGGAAGCCAATATGTTAGACTCTACCTCCAATGCTGCATCCTGCATCTTCAGTAAAGAAACAGGTCTTCTTTCTCTTAGTAGTAAGGAAAATTCATGATCAAAAGCATTTGCATATGTAAGTTTTGCAGAAGTTTCTGAAGGCTTTATTTCTATAGGAATTCTGCTGTACATTTTGTTAAATCTCTTTGAAAAGTCTGCAATGGTTTCATCCTTCTTTCTCCTAAGAGCTCCAAACTCAGTTATATAATAAGTATGATCTTTGGTGTCACCCCATTGTCTCATGAAGAGGTCCTGAAGCTCTTCAATGATGGTGATAGAGTTAGCAGGTAGCTCCCTAAACCATTTTATGACATCTCCATCAAGGCTCTGCACAAGCATTCTCATCCATACGTCCTTAGCTTCAATGTTTTGGTTATCAGCATAGCTAAGAAAAGCTTCCCAGTGCTCTTCAGCTGTAGTTTCACCCTGTCCATTAAACCTAGGCAAGTATTTCTGATAGTCACTCCAGGCAGTGCATTCAAAGGGTGAGGAAAAACCAATGGTACATATCTGGCTGCAACCATTCGGTCCATCATGTCTATAGGCTGATTTTGGGCTGCCATTTTAAGGTTGATTGACTTTGGTGATGTAGAGATTTGGCTGGAACTTGGATGAAAAGGGGTTTTCCCTACTTTCAAATGAAATAGAGGTATCTTACCAGGAGACATTGTCTTAGCTTTTCTTAAATATTGAGGATCAGGGAAAACTTGAAAGTTACCGACAGGAATTATAGGCTTTAACCAAGGTGAAGTTTCTTCTTCTTTTCTCAAAACAGATGAAAGTGATGAACCATCCAACTGGTCAAGGTCACATAGGGCTGGTAATGATTGAGACCTTCTAATCTTCCTTGCTATTTTCAATATCTGTTCTGGGTCTGAAACACCCAGGTGCAAAGGTGAAATAGGTCTGTTTCTAGTTCCAATTCCCCTAGTAGCCATTGTGACAAACTGGTGAAAAGTAGTCTTAAAGATATGCTGGTTTAAGTTCACCTCTTAAAACCAGTGAAATGATAACTATCCCAGGGAAAAATATGTTTTCAACTTCATTTCCCTGGCAACGGTGCCAAAGATGTTTATGCCAGAAATTTTTTCCAGACTACGAGAAAACAAGCCAGCATAATCTCAAATATTTCAATCAAACAAAACTAGTTTTTTAGGGTTTTTTAAAAGGGTTTTTTGGTTGTGAAGTTTGGTGACAAGAGGGAATGGATTCATAACCCAAATAAGAAATAAATCACAAGTAAAGAAAAACTGAGATGCATAACATACTAACCATGTATCCAACAGAAAATAACATTGAATTTCATCCACAAATGGAAAGCACTACAAGCATAAAAACTATAAACCAACAATGAAATTACCAACTGTGTAGCTAAACAAGCTATGAATGAAGCCAAAGAACAGACTGAAGGGTAAAATGGAGCATATATTTCATAATTAGTTCCTCAAATACACATGACAGTCATATACTTAGCTTATCAACAAGTCAGGAGACCTCCTATATTCAGCCCAAAAGTTGAACCCTTAATCCTCTTTGTGACCTCCTTTAATACTATCTTTCAAAATTCAGTTAAAGGCTAAACCCTAACTTCTTTTCATCCTACTCATCGAAATGATTTTATCAAAATAATAATTACAAAAGTAAAATATTCTTCAAAACATAACAAATAACTGATTTTGTTAACAACCCTCATATATCTTTAGCAGCCTCTGCTAACAAAGCTATCCCTTCTAAGGCTTGGGCCTTTCTCCTAGCCTTCAACTGCTCTGCTTCCATCTCTGTCATTTTTCTAGTAAGCTCTTCATTTTGTTGCTGTAGATATCTGATCGTCTATTTTAACCCTGTAAATTGTAACTCTGTACTTCTTTCTCTTTTTAATGCCTCTTTTGAGACTGCAATTAGTTTATGATAGTGATTATTCACCTCTTCTAGGTCTTCTCTGAGTCTTTTATTGGCCACAATCAAACCATCACTTGTCTCCTGCATATATTCTACGATGTTTATAATTCTTTATAGTTCTCTGTAAATTTTCTTTCTCTGAATCAAATGATTTATTTCTTGTTGTACTTTGCAGCTCATTAGGGAGCCATGGAATGCTAAGTCTTCTATAGATTTCTTCATCTTCAGGCAGCAACTCTGTAGGAGCATCATGAAAACTTAGGTTTTCTTGAGTCTCAGTTTCACCAGGAACATTTTCATCAACCATCAGTTTGTTTTCTGATTGAGAAACCTCTATTTCATATTTTTGTTGCTCTTTTAACATTTGACCTCGTATTTCCAAAAGTACATTAGACAGTTTGGTCTCAGTGAGGCTAGATTATTCTTCTGATTTCATTGGTTTTTTCCCTTTGCTGACACCCGTACCAACATCCATATTTTCATGAAAGGAGGATTCATCAATCATAGTTACCCCCTCTTTATTCAATTTAGGGTTTAGTAATCTCTTCATGTTTAGCTTGAGCTTGTTTCTGGGTCTAGTTTTTGGTCTCCACCCAGGAGCAAGTTCTCCCACCATTTTTAAAGTTTTACCCTGATAGATGACAGAGGCAAATTCCATAACTTTAAGCTTATTTTTCTTTGGTACTGCTATCCTATCTTCTTGACTATGAAAATCTTTTTTAGTGCCAATCCTAGTTTTATTAATGACAAGAAGCTTATCATCCCCCAACAAGTATGTTTCATCTTCTGACAAGATTGTAATTGGACTTTGTTTTTGGACTTTAGTGTTTTCTTCATCAACTGAAACCTTCGATGTAAGTGCAATATTCTCATCAACGAATGTCTTTGCTGGTGTATCATTCTGAACAAGCTGAGTCTCCTTGTGAATAAACTGCAAATCTTTGTTCTCACTATTATCTGGATGCTGCTTAGATTCACAATCTTTTTTTGCAGGTTCTGTAACTTCCTCTAATTTGACGCAATATTCATCTTCAACCTTTACTTTCTGTCTTAATTTCCTGATCAAGGTCTATCCTTTATTAGCTTGTGTTGTAAAGGAAATTATCCTATGGCTAGGGTTTAAGAGGCCATCAACGTACCGGGGTTAAAAGAGAGATGCACAATGTTCAGCAAGTATATATAAACAAGATTCAGAGATGAGAAAGGTCCACACCTGACTAACCGAAGGCTGGTCCAAGCTTGCTCTTCAATCCTCTTCTTGCTCCTCTCACTCCAAGAGACCTGCAAAACAAGTTATACCTTCCTCAAGCCATTATGGCCACATATAAGACAATGATAATCAAATGAATATGAAACAATGATCTGCATAACATTATAATATGATCATAAACAAAGATTCAATCACACATTGAACAATTATTTGGGAAGAAGAAGGACATCACATCTTTATTAATCTTGAAAACAAGTACAAATATACCTTCTCTTCAAGTTTGGCACCTCACGAAACCTTGATCTGGTTCTGCTGCTTCTCTTCTCCAAAGAACTCAGCCTCCAAGCTCTGCAACACTAAGGGAAGACCTCCAGGGAAAAGGTGTAGGCAAAGAGAGTCCCGATTCCTCTAGCATAAAAATGCATAAATTCAGAAGTCCCCTCTCATGGACCTCCCTACCTCTATTTATATGGTAAAGAAGAGATAGGGGCGAAGACAAAGTGGTTACAACTGAAGGAGTCAATTGTATAACTACCCAAACTAATCCGAAAAGGTGTGTTTTTATGTTTAAATGTTAAGAAAACTATTCATGACTATGAAGGAGGACAACCCACGAATGAATCGCGAGTTTCAACAAGAGCAAACCGCGAATACAGACATTCACGACTTGTAAAACACGAAACTCGCGTATGATTCACAACTATTCCTTAAGGAGAGTCGTGAGTACACAAAAAACACATTTTAAGGGTATTTCTGGGCATTTTCAGACTTTGGTGTCTTCAAGAAAGTTTTAGCTAACTGAAATACCTTTCCAACAATGTAGAAATGAGGTCAAATGAAGTTACAGAACTCAAGATATGGGTGCTCCAAGACAGGTGTATTTTCAGTGACTTTCAATGACTTTCATGAAGTGTCGTCATGGAAATGTCGACATGTGACGGGATCATGGGAAAGTGGTCACAGGAAGAGAAGTGTCATTTTGAGCTATAACAGATGCCCCCTAATGTGTGAGGTTAGAGGGGAAGACGATAGCCGAAATAAATTATAAAGGAAACAGTTGAGTATAGAGAGAGCAGAGAATCCAAGATCGAAAGTCTCAAGTGAAGGTACCTGAAAGAGAGATAAATGTCAAAAAAACTGATCTCTGGCACATACATGTCCATATACAAAACATCTCCATAAATATAGGCGGATCCAACATATGTATAACTGATGAAACTATCATGGTCGCTCAATATGAAAAAAGGTGCCATATCAAATCTAAAGGAGTCATGGCCACAAATGAACAAGGTGGATCCATGCTCAACAATTGATCATAGCCACAAAAATTCAAGGTGGATCTATGTCTCAGCAAAATGTCATATAAATTATAACAAGGTCTTACGCAACTTGGGCAATAGCAAAATGATGACAATGCTATTGTCAGCCCAAGGTCTTCAATCCAAACCACCCAAAAAAGGTAAGAATCCTAACCATGCGAATAAAGGAGTTGAAGTCGAACATGGAGGAAGCTGTTTGATTAACGGTCAATAATGAAAACCATTAACAACCATGAGGGAAACTACCATTAATGAAAATGGTCCCCAAGGTACCTAGTACATTCTAACAAGTGTGATTACAAGGACTTGAAGTCGAACACTTGAACAATCCATCGAGTAGGAGACATTAAGGTATCCCCACTACCCAATAGTGAAGGAAATTGCCATTGAGGACAACAATTCCCAAGGTACTGTCATAAAACTCTAAATCTAATTCCCAGAGCAAGATTTGTTGCAGTCGATAGGAAGAGATCCATTGGAAGGAAGGCATTAAAGCATCCTTCATCATCCAACACAAGGTAAGTCAAATACTAATTGGATCTAGAATTGGTACTGAATTTCACAAAAAGGACCGCTGAAGACATTATGTAATGAACTGATACCAGGGAATGGCCGACACAAAAGGTCAAGGCAACTGTAGAATGGCCGACAAAGGTTTAATCCTTGAACAGTGAGCACGACACAAAAGTGACTTAGGCAGCTTTTGACACGAAATAAGACCAACAAAACAAATCTATAATGTAGGAAACATTAACAGATTCCCCATATAATTGGAAAAGAGACCAACTGGAGGAGTAAGAAACTCTAAATCAGGATAAGGTCAAAAAACTAGGACCCAACTGTTGATCGATTCAAAACTGGTGCTTTGTTCAAGGAAACAAAACTTGCTGCCATGATGTAAAAAGACATGGAAATAAACCTTCCCCTTCCCTTCTTTCTTGTAAAGGTTTAACGAGTCCAAGAAAGCAAACTCGGGACCATCTTCATTTTTTGACAAGCTCGAAGAAAAGAAAGAAGAATGCTTGAAAAGGCACTAATTCGTGGATTTTACGAGCCCGAACTAGTACATGCTCGACGGTGTTTTCATAGTTTAGAGAGTCTGAAAACTCCAAAGAAGACTCCAGGGGGGTCCTTTTTCATACAATTTAGTCTTCTAAGGCCGAAAAAGTATAAAACAAACCAAAGAAGAATTCTCTTAACTTCCAAAGAAGAAAATGCGCACCTTTTTCGTATTTAGTCAAGAAGGTCCGAAAAAGGTTAAATTACCACCTACCCAATGCTCCTTCAAAAGAAGCATATAGCTTGAGTTTTATGAGTGTGAAGGAAGGCAAGATCACTCGGAAAGATCCATTTGATTACGATAAATGGGGCTTACAACAATAAACTCGATGCTTTGTTCTTTAGGGTTTAACGAGCATGACAAAGACATAAAGTACACTTGAAATATTTTTCATGTTTTGGTCCAGAGCACGAAAAAGAGAAAACTAAGCTCATACCAGGGGTTCCTTTTCCGTAAGTTTAGTCCCTCAGGTCCAGAAAAGAGATAAATCTATGCCTGAGAATACTCTTCTCAATTCAAAAAGAAAAGAGAGGGATCCTTTCTCGTATTATTCCACATGGTCCGAGAAAGACATAACCTACCACCAATGTGGATGCCCATTAACATATTCTTAACGAGCCTGAATGGACAAGTTTACTCGACAGTCAAATCTATTTTAAGGAGTCAGAATTGGGCCTAAAGAAACTCAAAATCTTTCCTGTGAAGTTTTAACGAGTCCGAAAAAGTCAACTCGAGTCAGAATTGGGCCTAAAGAAACTCAAAATCTTTCCCGTGAAGTTTTAACGAGTCCGAAAAAGTCAACTCGCGGCCTCCTTACTGTTTTTAACGAGCTCGAAGGAGAACAGAAAGAATGCTCTAAATGCGAGGAGATGAGTGTCATAGACAGGCGAAACTAGTTCCAAGCGCAAGGAACAAACCTATGCATAATGCAAGGAAAGTGAGCAAGATAAGGACACTTGGGGAAGGTCTCCTAGGGGTAAAGGGTGTCAAGTTGCAAAGGCGAAATGATACAAGGCTTAGCGGCAATGAGAACAAAGATGAGATCTTATACAATGAGTTAAAAGTGTGGAAGCCGGCATCAGGCTCATAAGCGTGAGCAAGGCATATGCAAATGCAATTACATCTTGAACAACAAGGTGAGGCCCATAAACAGTTGTGAATCCAACTAATAATCCTGTCTCCAAGAAACAACAACATCAGAAGAAACGATCCGATGCGGGTCACTTTGGCAGAAACACTTGTGACTTTGCTATCTTCTACAAAAGGAAAATTCAAGGCAGAATCAACCGAAGAAGATTCTATAGGACCAAGGCTCGAGGGTTTATAATCAATAAGATCAAACTTAGAAGAGAAGCAAAAATCAACAAGGGAGATAGAGTCGGCAGGAACAAACTCAATATCACAGGAGCTGAGAAATTCATAAGAAAAAAATCAAACTCATCAGGATCACTGACTTGCTTTTCAAATGAAGAATCAAAAGACTCAACAAAAACCAACATAAGAAAAAGGGAAGGATTACTAAGCAAATCAGGGTTAGACTTAATCACAATTGAAAAAGAAGGTCAGACTGTATCAAAGACTCCAGGAAGACTTCATTTGAAGGGAGGAAATCATCCGAGATAGGACACATATCTAAACTTTCAAATGGAGGGACAGAGTGGAGAGAAGGCTCTACAATCTGTATAGGATGACTCACCCGATCAATTGCTGGGACCAAGTCCCGAGAAGGTAAGCATGAAAACAGAGGCTGCCTCTCAGTAGCAATTGAACACAAATGACAAGAAGCCACATAGTTCACCTGTGGCGGGGTAGTGTCTACAGAAACACTGGGAATCAATAAAGGAAAGACTTGGTCTCTAGTTAGTTCAGGAGACGGATCAAGAAAATCCAACTGATCGATAGTGACAATTTCTTCACCATGATTAAAGTACATCACACGAAATAATGTTGACACCACAGCTTGCATGGTATAGACATAATCACGTCCAAGGAGCATATTAAAGTCCAAAGGGTCTTCTATCACCATGAAGTCAACTAAGACGATCTTCCCACCCAAAGTAACAGGTGTTTGAGGAAGAATTCCCAAGGCTATACAAGTTATTCTATCAAACATGAGTAACTAACTAGCAGTCGACACAAGGCTGGGAGATCCCATACCTCGCCAAGCACGAGCAGACAAAATACTAACTGAGGCTCCTTCATCAACAATGCAACGAGCAATTGTATAGGGTTCAACTTTGACCTTTATCTGAAAAGGTGCATGGGAAGGAAGGCACGTCTCAACTAGTCTATCCCAATCAAATGAGGCAATCCGAGAGCTTGGTGGGGGTTGATCTGAAACAAGTTTAGTGCCCCCTTGTTCAGTAAGAACTGAATTGGTAGTGAAGAAAATGTGACTAGTAGACACTTCACTCTCCAAAGGAAGAGTGGGATTGATCGATACTGGGATCGATTCAACCGCTTGGTGAAAGTCACTCTCCGAAGGGAGAGTAGGATTGACCAAAGATGACATTGGTTCAATCACATGAGGAGCACTCTCCAAAAGAAGAGTGGGATCAACCAAATCTGAGATTTGTTCGACCACTTGATCAACCAAAGGTTGAGTAGGATGTTGAGAAACTATAGGGTGTTCAAAAGAATGAAATCCATGAGTCTTGGACCACACTCTTCACACCTCTGGGATAGTAGGGCACAAATGAGTAAGATGATCTCCCTTGCATAACACACAAGGGAACTTAAGATGATGCTTCGAACGATCAGTTTTCTCAACGGTATCAGCATGACTAGCAGTGGCTGACTGTTTGCTCTCAACATGACCTGCAGAGGATGAGAGTTTGCCCCCAGCGTGAACAACAGAGGCTGGGTGACTGGGTCCAACTTCACTAAGAGAGGCTGGTTGTTGAGAGACTCCATAATGTTCAAAAATGGGATGACCATGAATCCAAACTCTTCGCACCTCTGCAATAGAAGGGCATTTATAAGTAAGGTGGTCTCCCTCACAAAGCTTACAAGGAAACTTGAGCTTGTGTTTTGAATGGGTAGACTTGTCAATAGTGTCAACATGACTCGCAGTGGTTGACGAATTGTCTCCAGCGTGAAGTACAGAGGCTGAGAGACTACCCCCAGCGTGCCTGGCAGAGGCTGAGAGACTGGGTCCAACATGAATTATAGAGGTTGGATGGGCACCATTAACGTGGACAACAAAGGTTGAATGGTTAGGATCAACATGCTTTGTAGTATTTGAGTGTGTGCCCCCAGTGTGAGCAATAGAGGATGGGTGAACGGATCCAACGTGAACAACAGAGTTTGGATGGGGAGGTTCAACTTGAACACCATAGGTTGAACGAGTGCACTCAACGTGAACACCAGAGGCTGAGTGAATGGATCCAACGTGAACAACAAAGTTTGGATGGGGAGGTTCAACTTGAACACCAGAGCTTGAACGAGTGCACTCAATGTGAACACCAGAGGCTGAGTGAATGGATCCAACATGAACAACAGAGGTTGGATGGGGAGGTTCAACTTGAACACCAGAGGTTGAACGAGTGCACTCAACATGAACACCAAAGGCTGAGTGACCAGATCCGACATGACCTGAAAAGGTTGGAAGGATCCCACCAGCTTGATCACCAGAGGCTGGATGAATAGCTCCAACATGAACAACAGAGGTTGGATAGGAAGGTTCAACTTGAAAACTAGAGGTTGAACGGGTGCACTCAACGTGAACACTAGAGGTTGAGTGACTAGATCCAACATGACCTGCAGAGGTTGGATGGGTACCCCTAGCCTGAACAACTGAGGCTGGGTGGTGAGGTTCAACTTGACTTGCAGAGTTTGAACGGGTGCCCCCTTGCTTATGTGCTTTCTTCCTATTCCTCCTTCTTTTACTCCTTTTAGACTGTCGGTTATTAGTATCAGTACTTTCACCGCATGAGGTAGAAGGAGGAGGAGAACTAACTACAGGTGAAGGGGAGACAGTGTTTTGATGCCCTTGATATAAGGAGCTTACTTGAGAAGCATCAGGAGCATTCAGGATAGTTGGAGTGGAAAACAACCACACCGGTAACCCTAGGGTGAATCTCGGAAGATTCAAGGTGGCCATTAAGGGAACACCAACATTCCCTGTGAGAGGAATAGGACAAGGAGCTCCCCTCATGGGGATCTCTTGGTTGGTGTTCAAAGGGGTGTTAGCCATAGATTAAAAACAAGAGACAAAGTTTGAGGTTGATGGACAACAAAAATTACCAAGTAGACACCTAAAGGCCCACTAAGTACAAACAAACCACACAGCACTCACTAAAAAATTCCTAAAGCCCAAACAGACAAACAGGTATATGATGCACTTTCCAGAAGAAAGATGATAGACAGTTACTTGGCGTCCCTATAGATGTTCTTAGGCACAAGCGGAGGAATCACCCACCACCCTCCCACACTTTCTACCGGGGTTACCTTCCAAGTCTGCCCAAGGTCAACCAGAAATAACCTTCCGGTGTACGTGTGTATGAACCCTAGATTTCAAGAGACTAAAGGCTACATTAACTACACCAACAGTCTGGGGGGACAGTCATCAGCCGAAATCGTATGCATGGGCAGGGTAGCTGAGCCCAAAAATCTGTCTAGGATAGAATCCCCAGATGCGTAAAAGTCTTGAGTTATGTTTTGACAAGGATTCAGAGGGTTATCTCCTCTGTCCAAGCCTCCACACGGCCTAGTGCTTAACTCCCGTTTGAGAGGAGATTCCCAGATACAGTCGATGAAGTCAAGGATTTACCTAGTGAAAGGTCCACTACGTCTGAGTTTTATAACTTGTGGGAATTTTACACTTCCTAGACCACAAGTCTAGCCTAAGCTAGTAGGTGAAAGTCCCCTAAAAAACAAAACTTACTAGTAAATTTTAAATTATACGTTCATTTTAAAGGGATGTTTCTTACTCAAGGGGAAATGGAATGGTAAACTGGTGGTGTTTTGACTCAAAATTGAAACAAAATGACTAAGGAAAGAGATATGATATGCAAAAGCAAAAAATATTCTCTTTATATTTTCAAATAGAAAACTTGAAAGCCAAAAGATCAAATCTTTTTTTATATTTTTCCAAAAACAATGATATGCTATGCAATCTAGACTAAAAACCTAATCTACATGCATATAAAGCAAACATGTGTTTTTGTATTTTTCTTTTATAAATGCAAAAGAAAAATCAGCCTATCAACTAATGCAAGCAAGTACTGAAAGGAAAGAAAATAGACAACTACTCTACTCCCCACAAGCAAACCCTAGGTTTCCCTAAAGTTAGATATCAACCTCTCTTAAAAAGAAGGCTCACAAAGGAAAACAAGCCAACAACTTTGGAATGAAGAGACTGAGCAAAAACATTGACATAAACAAAGGTCAAGAAGTCCCAAGCATCAATCTAGACCTACAAACAAAGGCTGCTCAGTACCTTGTCCAACAAGGTCAAGCCAAAGAAAGAGGTGGGGGGGGGACAAGCAGCAAAAAACAAGTTCTTTTTAATTTTCTTTTATAAAAACAAAAGAAAAACTACCTACAAAGCAAAAGCATGCAGATAACAAGAACAAAGAAAAAGGAACTCTGCTAAACAACCACCAAACAAACTCTAGAGTGCTCTAAAGTTAGTATAAACCCTACTTGGAAAGGAAGGCTTGTATAAAAGACAAGTCTACTATTTTGGCAAGGTGAAGTTAACCAACAAAAGAAGAAGGAAACCAACACCAAAAAGCTTCTGAAAATCAAACCAAAGTCAAGAACAGAGCCTGACCAAAAACATAAGCCAAAAATCATACCAAGCAAAGGAGGCAAGGGGGAAGAGCAAAGAACAAACCAAATTCTATAAAAGGATAAAACTCTAGCATGCACCTAAGATACACTAGACTTGAGCGAACTTGAATCAAATAAACTGTATAAAAGCAAAGAACTGAAACACACAGGCTAACAAAACCAAAAGACAACCAACTAAGGAAGGCTAGGAACCCTAGCTTGGGTGCAAGCAATGACAAGAATCACTGCAGGATTACAAAGGCAAGTGAGAATTAGCCACTGTCAGAAGACAGACTGAAAAAACAGAGCCCAAGATCCTGAACACAGGTCTGAACAAAGACACTTTAACCTACAACCCAAACCAGCCAAAATACTTCAGCATGCAGACAGTAAACAATCCAAGCAAAAAGGCTCAAGGGCTTCCGAAACAACACAAACTGTGATCAACAGAGGCACCCAGACATGCCAAACAACATTTATAAAGAAAATCCACTCAGAAACAAGGATTACCCAAAGCAAAGACCAAGCAAACTTTAACTTTAAAAATCCCCACTTCCAGGAGTATCCACGACTGTCTATAAGGGCAGGTCGCGAATGACTCGCGACTATTCGGTGAAGCAACCCACGAATACAAGACTATATTCGCAACTGTATAGAACAACAACTTGCGAATAGGTAGAAAAAATCCCCAAAAAGGTCAAAAACTACCCAAAAAAGGCAGGGGAAGTGTGTAATTAGACTGGAAAGGTGCTCCTAAGTGGCGAAAAGGACTTGAAACAATGCAAAAACTGAAAAGAATCAAGAGAAACCCCAAACAGACAAGGCTATCCCCAGCAGAGTCGCCATTTCTGTTGTAAAGGAAAGTATCCTATGGCTAGGGTTTAAGAGGCCATCAACGTACTGGGGTTGAAAGAGAGATGCACAATGTTCAGCAAGTATATATAAACAAGATTCAGAGATGAGAAAGGTCCACACCTGACTAACCGAAGGCTGGACCAAGATTTTTCTTCAATCCTCTTCTTGCTCCTCTCGCTCCAAGAGACCTGCAAAAAAGTTGTACCTTCCTCAAGCCATTATGACCACATATAAGACAATGATAATCAAATGAATATGAAACAATGATCTGAATAACATTATAATATGATCATAAACAGAGATTCAATCACACATTGAACAATGATTTGGGAAGAAGAAGGACATCACATCTTTATTAATCTTGAAAACAAGTACAAATATACCTTCTCTTCAAGTTTGGCACCTCACGAAACCTTGATCTGGTTCTGCTGCTTCTCTTCTCCAAAGAACTCGGCCTTCAAGCTCTGCAACACTAAGGGAAGACCTCCAGGGCAAAGGTGTAGGTAAAGAGAGTCCTAATTCCTCCAGCATAACAATGCATATATTCAAAAGTCCCCTCTCATGGACCTCCCTACCTCTATTTATATGGTAAAGAAGAGATAGGGGCGAAGACAAAGTGGTTACAATTGAAGGAGTCAGTTGTATAACTACCCAAACTAATCCGAAAAGGTGTGTTTTTATGTTTAAATGTTAAGAAACCTATTCGCGACTATGAAGGAGGAAAACCTGTGAATGACTCACAAGTTTCAACAAGAGCAACCCGTGAATACAGATAGTCGCGACTTGTAAAACACGAAACTCGCGTATGATTCACGACTATTCCTTAAGGAGAGTCATGAGTACACAAAAAACACATTTGAAGGGTATTTATGGGCATTTTCATACTTTGGCGTCTTCTGGAAAGTTTTAGCTAACTGAAATACCTTTCCAACGGTGTAGAAATGAGGTCAAACGGAATTACAAAACTCAAGATATGGGGCCTCCAAGATAGGTGTCTTTTCAGTGACTTTCAATGACTTTCATGAAGTGTCGTCATGGAAATGTCGACATGCGACGAGATCATGGGAAAGTAGTCATAGGCAGAGAAGTGTCATTTTGAGCTATAACAGCTTGCTTTCTAGTAGACTGTCCTTTTTGATTATTTTGAAACCCTGACCAAAAAAGGAAATATTCCCAAGTTTTTCCTTCTTTCTGCAAAACACTGTTGATAATAAGTTTGATAAGTCCATGGTGAAAGATGGACTGTCTAGTATGATATTGGTGTTCTTTGATTCTGCTGGACATCTTCTGTAGGCTCTTTAGCAAGAACAAAGGCAGGTTCATCTTTGATTCACTACTAAGGTGTTGAAGGAACCTGAAATGATATTTAAAAATGAAGGCATACCTACCTTCACATGTAATATAACTTTAGAAACCTTGATAGGTTCTACCCATTCAGCTCTGAAATTATGAATAGGCACTCCTTTTCCCCAATCTGGAATAATACCAGGCAATAGATATTGTTTGTGCCAGAAATTGTTCCTAAGGCTAGGGAAACAAACCAACACAGTCTCAAGAGTAAAACTCAATAAATAAAACAAAGTTTAGGGTTTTTGGTATGATTTAAATGGTTGTAAGCTTCAAGAACATGCAGGGAATACATTCAAGAGAAAAACAACAACTAAATCATAAACATAAACTGACAAAGATGCCTAACATATCACATAAGATCCAATCAAAGAGACTATGCTGATGTTCATACATTAAAGGATAAGCATTACCAGAAAAACACATTAACTAGCAATGAATTTATCATTTAAGAAGCAAAACATGCTCAATAACAAAGCCAACATAGACAAAATGAAGGGGAAAAAGTCATATATCACATTATTTCATCAGTAAATGCCTATAAGAGTTATAGTACCTATCTCTGAACAAGTCTGAAAGTATAAGCAGCTTGCAGACCTCCTGATGCTCCCAAAAATCAGAACCCTAACAATGTATTGCTAACTCATCTAAATAGGAACATTCTCCCAAAATCAGTTAGGTCTCACCTCCTAACTGTCCCCATCGAATCACTAAGGTAAAGTAAAAGTATTTTTTTTACAAAATTACAAATTGCTAAAAATAGCAAATCATTAACAAAAAACCGTTTGTCAAACTGATTCATTAATTAAAGCATAACAAAATCAAATCTCCTTTGCTGCTTCAGCAAGTAGGTCTAAACCATCTAGGTTTCAAGACCTCTTTTTTGCTCTTTTGTGCTTCCTCTCCATATCAGCTACCTTTTTCTGAAGGCCTTCATTCTCCTGCTGTAGGCTTTCAACTGTCCTCTCTAGCTCTGTAGAATATCTGTCAGTGGCTGCCTTCCTTTTTAACACTTCTTTAGACACTTCTGATAATTGTAGAAAATGATGATGTACATCTTGCAGCTCCTCTATAAGCCCCTTGTTGATTTTAAACAAACTGTCATTATTTTCCTGTAATTGTTTCACCTGCTGCTTGTATTTCTGAACTCTTACCTCCAAGCTTTCATCATCAAAATTAGGGTTTTCCAATACATTTACATCCTGCATTAAAAGATCTGAGAAATCAACATGAACAATTGACTCTTCTAAAATTCCTACTTGCTTGAGTATAGCTTGATCCTCTTCATCCCATTCCCGATCTTCAAGAGTACATGCCTTTGCTTTTTCTTCTTCCTGCTGTTTGATGAGTCTATCTTTAATCTCAACAATTATTTCAGATAATTCAGACCTAGGCTGTTCAATTTCTCTTACTAACTGTGATCTTTTTGTCTTTGCAGGTTGGGAAGAAGAAGAAGGCTTGGAAATTGACTTCCCCTTGCTTTTGCTGCCCTGTTTAACAATTTCTGCTTCTTCATTAGAGGAAGAATCAATCACAACAGCTTCTTGTCTGAAATTTAGCTTGGGATCAAGTAGCTTTGTCATATTCTACCTGAGTTTATTAGTTGGCCTAGTTTTAGGCCTTCTGTATGAAGCTACAGTCCTCTTTTTCTTCTTCTTAGGTCTAGCTGATTTAACCTCTGAGGTGAGGAATTCTCCACATGCTTCAGCACTTAGCTCTGCTTCATCAACTGGCTGTTCATCCTCTAATAAATATCCTTCATCCTCAGATAGAATGGTGAGGGGGATTCTTTGTTTAGTTTGCATTTCATTTTCAAGTACAGCATCCTTCTCTTCATCAACAGTCTTGGTTTCTTGAGTATCTGCTGCTGGTGGCAATTGCAAACTAGGCTGCACTTTTTCTCCTGCAAACAATGAGCACCTGCTTTTAGGGAAATCTGAAGACATTTTGAACTGACTGACAGCCTTTACCTGCTCTGCTACCTTCTTAGCCTTAACATTATCTTTATCTGCAGGTTTGACTGTGTGACCTAACTTTTTCATCATCACTTTTCCCTTATCAGTCTGTTTCTTGGGTTGCTGGTCTTCTTGCTGTGGATGAACATCTGACCAGAATAAAAAGAAGTCCCATGTCCTACCCTCATGTTGCAATACTGTGGTGATGATAAGTTTGATCAGACCATGATGAAAAAGAGATTGTGAGGTATGATCTTCATGTTTCTTTATCCTGCTGGACATCTTCTGAAGGCTTCTCAAAAAGAAGAAGGGCAGGTTCATCTTAGAGACTCCTACTATGTGTTGGAGGAATCTAAAATGATATTTAAATACAAATGAATACCTACCCTCACAGGTCACATAGCTCTGAAGTATCCTTATGGGCTCAATCCATTCTTTCCTAAAATTTTGAATAAGAATACCCTTGTTCCAGTCAGGAGTCACATTAGGCAACAGGTACCTTTGTGGTTCAAAATCAAAAGGCAACTTTTTGAACCAACGTTCACCCTCATTACTAATCTCAGTAGCCTCTGCAATTAATTCCACAGTCAGTTTGAATTTTAGAGCATCCATCATGACCATATCATCTTTAAGTCCCTTAGCAAATTTACAAGACACCTGTGCATTATGGCCATCTATCTTCCTGAAGAACTTCAGCTAGCCTGCTTGTTTGAACAATTCTGCACAGTCAGGAAGCTTCTCAATCTAGGTCAAGTCAGTGGGCTCAGCCCTGTTGACCTTACCACTTTTCCCACTCTTGCCCATCTTCTTCTTTCAGGAATTAGAAACAATCTGGTTTTAGGTTTCACAGATGCTTTGTAAACTGGTTTTCTGTTCTTTGAACTCTTTCACAATCTGCTATACATTCCTGGACAGACCTTCAATGTTCCCTTTTCTCAACCATACAATTAGGTCTGTAGATGGATAAACTGTGAGAATAGATCAATCATAAGTGAAAACTGTCATAAGAACAATATAACATTGCTCATTCTTCAAAAAATGCACCATCGAACATAATGTCAAACTGTTTTAGATTATAGACCATCCAAGCTCCTTATTTTAGGGTTTAGGAAACAAGCAGTATGGTATTCCTTCAAAAATGAACTCCTATTTCAATACAAATTGATTCAAATCACAGCAAATAGCACTTTGATTAATTGCAATGCCCAAGCTGTTCAATGTAATTGAAAGTTGTCAATGAATGTGGTTGTTTTATATTCAGAATTGTACTCCTATTTCTGTGTATCAACCAGCCTCAATCTTCAAACCCTAAAACTTTCACTGCTTCAGAATTTACAAGAATAACATCGACCACAGGCTTATTAAACCAACTGGAGACTGATAGCATGAGAAGAGAGAAAAACACCCCTGTCTGCAATATATTCACCTTTACCAAAAGACTGCCATCAAAACCTGTATATAAAAACTAACATGTTCTCCAAGCAATTGAACATGATTCTCCAAGCAAGTGATTTTACAAATCATAACAATTATCAACAGCTTTTCAAACCAACTGAACAAACCAACTGAACACCTTCTGTGTAAAAGACGAGCATAACAAATCAGTCTATAAATCCTCTCAATGCTATTTCCTGTAGATTCTGGTTCACATTGGCATTAGGTCTGAGAATAATCCATTCAATTAGCTCATTATAACCAATATGCATCACTATCAGAGTTTTTTGGGATGTATTGGAGAGCAAATCATAAACAATCTTCGTTCAAACAGTCATTGAAATTTCACAGGATGAATGCTTTAAGCTTAAGGTTACTTTGCTGCTCTGTTCATGAAAATTCCTCATAATAACTTCAGACAGCTATTTCTATGGCAAAGGGTTCATTTTATGACCTATTCTATCATCTCCAGCAACCAATTTCTCCAAATAATCGCGCAACGAGAAAAACCCAAAATTTTCAATTATAAGGGTTTGTATTAAAATACCTGTCAACTTTCCAACTGCCACAACTTATACCTTCATTTTGGTCTATCAATGGTTTCTCCTTATGCGTACAGGTGTCTTCAAATGGTTTCCTTGACTGCAAGTAAGTGAATTACGAAGCCCTAATCTTCGCTGTCTTCTATAACACTGTCTCTTCTCCACAGCAACACAATCCACCTTCTTAGCGATTTGATATGCTTCACGAGCACTCCTCTCCTATGATAATGCGTGTAGCAAGAGAACTCTGCCAGCTTAGATCGAGATTCATGGATATCTGTCCAACTGATTCCGCATTAGAAGTAATGATGAACCTGATTTGTTTCGTGACTGATAACCACCTGAAAACCTGTTTAAACTGCAGCATACACATGCTAGACAACTCACCAAATGTAATTAGTCACTTCCAGATGAAAATCATGATGAAAATCTGCATAAAAATCGAAAAAACAAAGGGCCGTGATATTCTTGTAGCGCGCCCTTTGTTAAATTTTCATCCAGCGCTACAAGAATAACTTCCATGCCAAATTTTCGCTGTTTTTCAATTTTCTGCTAATTTGTCGGAGGTTTAAAAAGTTGCTAGGCTAAGAATCAAGTCTAACTGATCTCTAAATACACATTAATGAATCAATTTTTGATAATATGACTTTCTTTAACCCCTTTTAAAAATGCAAAAGACCACAAATCAAATAAAACCTATAAAAAGTATGCCCAAAACCTATCAAATCATCGAGAGAACTCCTGAAGGAGATCAAAACTAAAACTTAAAACAAAAGCTTAATGAGAAACAAACCAAAAATTTAAGAAGTCAAGCCAAAATTGGACAGAAAAATTACTGACTTAACAGATACCTTTGTGCATTAAAAGTAAATGGTAATTTCTTAAACCAAAGTTCTCCTTCTTTTTTAACCCCTGTTGCCTTAGCCACCAAGTCTGTAGTCAATTTGAATTTCAAAGTATCAAAAGATACAGTATCTTTGTCATAACACTGAGCAAACCTGTGAGAGACTTCAGCATTGTATCCATCAATTTTCTTAAAAAATATCAGCCATCCAACATTTTAAAATAGTTCAACACATCCTGGAAATTTATCAATCCAACTAAGATCAGTGGGCTCGGCTCTATTGGTTTTCCCACTCCTCTTCATCTTCTGTATAGTTTTCAACACCTGTTAGTAATTTCACAGACTATTTTTCTTCAAGTTTGCACAGTCTTGGCAGTCAATTTTCCTTTCTAACTCTCACAGTCTGTTTATCTTCAATTTTACACAATCTATCCTATCACCAATTCAGGAAATGCTTTGTGCCAAGTTTCAATAATTTGGCTTAAACACAGAACCAGAAATCTTCAACAATGCTGCTCTGAATTTTACTAACTCAAACGATGCCTATTTAGACATTTTGACTAATATCTCATCATTGAAAGTTTGTTGAGTAAGTAAATTCATGTCTTCCTTAAAAAAATTGACATCATAGGGCTTATTAGAAAAAACCCCAATTTTAACAATTCATGACAAAAGGTCACGCGGGATACCTCATTCAAAGCTTAATACAGGCATTGGAAATTGATTCCCTGACCAGCTAGGTGTCGAATTGAACGTTCCATGTGTCTTCAAACCTCCAGATCACTTCTAACTGTCACCGTTGGGAAACCCTAATTCTTCCTTCAACTATCAAATTCCCAATTTTTCAGCAATATGTCTCCACCACAACGTTCACTAGCTTAGTAATCTTTAGTTTGAGAACCACTTCCCGAAAATTTTGCCTTGTTCCACTCTCTGTCTTGATTTGCCATGCATTTGCATCGAACTGCCACGATTTCCCTCACACGATGACCAAACACCTGTTTACATGATTATCCTGGCAAGACATGTATCAAACCTACTAATTGATGTGATTAATAGCCTTAGGAACGAAATCATTGAAAAAATCAGAGTGAAAAATGACCAATTGGGCACTCACGACTTTCTTGTAGCGCGCCAGTGCATTATTTTCTCTCTTGCACTACAAGAAAGTTCAAACATATAATTTTTGTCATTTGATCACTAATCCAGCTTTAAAACTTAGTTTATATGATTAACCTTTGATCTTAGTGTCATTGATGAAACCATTAATCGAAATACACCCTATAGAACCATTCAAAAATGAACTTTACACAAAATTTTCATAAAAGAAAGCTTTAAAAAATATCAGAAAAAACCAAAAATGATGAAAACCTAAAGGCATAAACTCAAGTTTGAACTCTAAGCCAAAATTTCCAAGAAGTAAGAACATTAGCAAATTTCAAAAACGTAAACAAAATATAAAATTAAAGAAGACAAATTCATGACTTAACAATCCCATTGATCAATATCAGGATCTAAGTCTTCAACTTCCATTTCAACTATTTCATTAGACTCATCATCTTGTATCAAATTGCTTTGAACATGAGGCTTCATTTTCTTATATTCAATATTCCTCCTATCTCTAGGAAAATACCTATGATTAAATGACCTTCTAAACTAATTGGGATTTCTATTATCATTATCTTGAACAAGTTTATTTTTATTTCTATTTTCCATTTCTAGCCTACTAATTTTGGTAGATAGATTCCTAATGAGTTAGTCATATCATACATCTTATTATCTTCTACCTTTGTCCCTAAAGTAGATGGTAACATTTTTTTGTTATTGTTTTTGTCTTTTCCATGATATTCTGATTTATTTTTCAACTTATTAGATGCCATCAAGTTTGAATCTACCTCCAAATTTGTTTCTTGCATGTTTACTAGAGTAATGGCTCTTCTTTCTCTTAATAATAAAGAGAATCCAAAATCAAAGGAATTTGCATAGTTTAGCTTTGTATATGTTTCAGTAGGATTAATTTTTGTAGGGTTTTTTACTATACATTTTGTTGAAACGTTTAGTAAAATCAGTTACTGTGTCACTTTTTTTTCTTTTTAAAGCTCCAAATTTAGTAAGATAATAAAGATAATCCTTAGTATATCCCCATTGTCTCATAAAATGTTCTTCCAAAGTATTTATCCCATCAAAATAATTTGGAGGAAACTCTTTGAACAATTTCCATACCTCTCCATGTAAAATTTGAACAAAGACTCACATCCATACATCGAGATGTTCTATATTCTGGTTATCAGCATAACTAAAATAAGAATTCCAATGCTCCTCTATAACACCCCGGTTTTGACCCTGTTTGCATTAAATATATATGATGTAAATATTGTAATAAATCATGGTGTGGATATAAATGCAAAAGCCCCACCATTGATTTAGCATTTTATGTTTTGGTGATTAAAATCGATGCCGATGGTATTTTTTGCTAGCCATCACATTATAATTTTGGACATCATGTAAATATGCAACTTAATTAAAAACCCACAACCAGCTATGCCGATGCAACAAATAATGAGATGGGGGCATGATTTACTAAGGATAAGGGGGGGGCTATTTAACCTTGAGCTGTTGGGAAAATCCATGTGTCAAAGGAAAACCCATAAAAAATGTCAACTACCCATTTCTTTCCTTTTTCCCTAATCATGTATTTATGCTAGAATTTGGTTGAGGCAGTTATTGCATAGGAATGGGAAGAGTATGGAAAAAAAAAATTCAAATTGGGCAGAGAACCCATTTTTGAAAAACATGTTTTGAATTCATGGGAAAGAAAGCACCCAAGAACGTATGCTCATTCCCCTCATGCATTCACGTTTTCACCTTCCCTCACGTTTTTGAGTAGTGTCGAGACATTTTGATCATCCATCCTTCATTTTCATGGAGCTCTCACGTAGCTGAAATTTCTTGTCTTTTTATCTTTAAAGTTTTCAGTTGTTTCCTCATTGTGCATGCCCAAGAAATCCATTTTGGTGATATGGAGTGAATGGCTAGCAAAAAATTTTGTGTCTTGCTGTGCGTGCCTATTTTTTCTTGGTCTAAACTGGTTTGGAGGGGGAATTGGTTGTGAACTAGTTTGATAGACCTAGTGTGAGAAGGAACCTCATAGACATATCTAGGGGGCTTGTTTTATTCTTTTGCGCACCCTGAATAGAACTGGAAAGGGAAGGCATAGTCTGAGGGACTAGGTAGAAGAGAAGGGGGTGCTTCCTGGTGTTGGTTGTGCAGATGCTTTAGAAGCCAGGCCAGATCTGGTGCAGGTGTCCATAGATATATAGGTGAGATCACTAGCTTAGAAATTATCCTTTCCAACTCCTTTGCAACCTGATAAACCCAGTAGTGAGATGGATTGGTTGTGTATCCTGATAAACCCATATGTTTGTTTGGATGGTACCTAATGTGAATGTTGGCTTGATTGTGGGAATTTTGTGAAACCCAACTATTAGTTGGCTTGATTGTGGGACTTCTGTGAAACCCAACTGTTAGTTGGCTTTCCTGAGTAGCCCTTAAAACCCATTAGTTTGGCTTGTTTTTCTTGCAGCCTGATAAACCCAACTGTGTTGGCTTGGATGAGTTTTGTTTTATCCTTGGTTATGTGTGATCTTGCTAGTGTTCCTTATTCCTTGTTGGAATCATGCCCAGCTTGGGGGTTGTAGTGTTGTTGAGAGATTGATGAGTGCATTGGCCTATGGTTGGGTGGAACGTTGCAAAGATGTAGCTAGTTGCGGGACAAGCTTCTTCCAATATAAGTATCTGTATTTTAATCTCTGCATTTGTAACTGCTTTATGAAATATGATGAACATGTTTAATGTGTTGAATGGATGAATTGCTTCCATTGTATAATTGAAATTGTATGCATCTGTGTATGTTTTCATTCAATGCATTTTCAAATTAATTTTTAGGGCTTATAATGTCGAATTGGTGATGGCCTGAATGACCAAATATATCCAAGAATTTGGTTAATAGGTCAAATTTCCTTACAAAAATATCCTTCCGCAACTTCCGGGATGCAGAATGCGGCGTGCGGAAACCTCCTTCTGTAAATTCTATTTTCCATAGATATCCTTTCGCAACTATCCTTTCTGCAGCTTGTGGGATGCGGCTTCCCAAATTCTCTTTCCCGCAACTACTTAGATCCGCAACGGTCCATTCCGCATGCGGGATGCGAGATGTAGGATGTGGGATCGCATTTTCCATATTCTACGATTCCGCAAACTCAAGATTTCCACACCGTCAATTCTTTTGGGTTGATTCTCAACTGTTGATTTATTCCCAGATGCGGGACAGATAGTGACCGTAAATTTTTGTCGCGATCTTTCTCCTCCATTTGATCTCCTTTGAGATCTTTCTTCATAGATCATCAAATTGATCACTGATAGGATCAATTTCTCTGCTATTGAGAAGTTAAATAATTTATACATGGACTTGAATAGATTAAATGCAAGATGAATTCACGCCTCTATAGAGTTCTGCAAAAATCGAAAATCCACAAAGAATGCAATGAACTTCACTCTAGATGCTCCTGCATCGATTGGGTAGCAGAAATGGTCGTGTTTTCTCTCTCTCTAGCAGACGAGAGGGGATGTGATAGCATGAATGTTGAAGAGTGTTTTCACAACCATGCCCCCAGTTTCAAAAGAAGAACAAAGGTTTTGTAAGAAATTTTCAATTCCGCATGATAATCGGGGTATGGGTACGTGATAGTGTGGTATCAGAGCTGCGGGTTGCAGCACTGGGCCTAAAGTGGCCAAGTTGAACAATTATCAGAGCTATGGGTTGCAGATCTAGGCCTAAAGGGTCCAAGTTGAACATTTAACAGATATGTGGGTTGCAGCACTAGGCCTAAATGGGCCAGGTTGAACAGTTAACAGAGTTGTTGGTTACAACATTGGGCCTAGATGGGCCAAGTGACAGTAAGTAAATGGTTTTTAATTTTGAATTACTATGCAGCTAACAAATGGTGTTTGATAACAAGTTTTGCAGAGTCATAGTGCATATTGGAAAAGTGGGTTGTTGGCTTAGCCATGAGAACCTATGGCATGAATGATCCATAGGATCCCTATGAACATGAGGAAGATGCTATGGGAGAAAATGTCTGAGTTGGAAATGCTGAGACAGAGCATAACAAACTATCATACACTAGCGTGTATCCTAAATCATTAAGAATGTTAATCAAGGAATATCAAAAGATGCTTTCTTTTATTGGCTAGAATTTCTCATAGCCTATTGAAAACATTATTTTTTTTATTGTAAAGTATTTAAATGAGTCTACTCACCGAAAATATTTGAGCTCGAAAAAAGGAAATCAGGACAATTTCCGATAAAAAATATAAGTTAACTGGTCATTTTCTTAAATAAAGCATGGTCACCCAACCAAAATTTCCAACCCACGCTGAGTTTAACGTAGGTTAAGCATATGGAGATTCGAAATTACATTAAATTATCATCAATAGTAACAGTCTTGGAAGTGTAAGACATGTCAAGAATGGGTGGCACACTTATGATATGATCCTCCTTTAGATCTATGTGGTGGAATGAAATCAATTGAGCATCCATGATCGATTGAGCATGGCGGGTAGTTTCGAAAAATTTCATTTCTCATGAATTTGAATGAGTAATTTTTATAACAATGTGTTTTGTTTTGGACTACTTGGTACCCTGAAACATAACTAGACAAACATATAACATTATTTTGATTAAGTAAAAATGTCTTGTGGATACCTTCAGAATTTTAAATTGGCATAAGAAGCAACGGTACCTGATGAGACTCCTTTGGCGTGAAGTCTACCAACATTAAATCATCCACAAAAAAAAATATTATTTTGACTCAAGTATGCCTGCATTGTACTTCATCCAGTCCCATCCTTATCTCAAGTGATAGTAAACTACACTTGCCTGTCACTTCTATTGATGGTAAAACATGGAAAGAATTTGATAGTAGCATATAGAATAATATTGTAATGAATGTGCTCTAAAACATTCTGTAGAATGCACTTGATTGATATGGCATTGTGATATGGATTTGATTTATTAGTTGCTCATATAGCTTTGATGTCAATGTTACAGTCTGTTAATGTGATAGCTGTTAAGATCAATATGTGTACATTTATCCAACAATGAAGCGGTTATCTATTTTGGGAAAGCTGTTAAGTCATTTATATAGTCTACCGTAGTCTCGAATGTTTTTTTTCATTACTGTTCCATTTGTCTTTCTCTTGGTTTTTGACATTGTTGTTTAATTTGTCTTTCACTTGGTTTTTGACACTGTATTTTGTACATCATGTTCATGAATTTATAAATATTTCCATGTTCTACAACTAGTTTTTTTTTATTTTGCTTCAAAACGTGCCTGAGGTATGCATTATTACAGAGCATGGGATTTTTAGTCTTAAAATGATTATATCAACAAATTTGACCATGAAGATACCATGAATTTATCATAATAAAGAGTATCATAGTATAGGCATTAAACATATACTTATTCATAATTTGTAAGTATTTCGGTGAAATTGAAATTAATCACTAAAATCTTGATTTGTTATGTAAAAAACAGAGTGTTAATCTACAAAAATGGGCCTAACAAAATGAATTCCAAAGTCCATACATATATTATTAATTTAAAGTAATACCATGGGATTGAAGACAGATATATGTTTGAAAAAAACCTCTTTCAGCTTCCTAAAATTATGTTTCATTTGCCCCCAGTTAATTTGACAAAATAACAAATTTTATGTTCAGAACCAAGTCTTACCATGTTCATAAAAATTCCCGCCTAACCGTCACTATTGAGTATTTTTTAGTGATTTAAGTTGGAAATGGTGTGGTTTACTATTTTCCACCTTATTGTACATATAGGTTCAACAATTTGGGTTCCAAAAGTGTCTGCAGTGTCATTTTTGCAGAGAAAGAGATTTTTAGACTTAAAATGAGTCAACAAATTTGGCCATTCATATATTATGACTTTATTACAGTAAATATTATCATACTTTATGCATTAAAGATGTACATATTCATAATTTGTAAGTATCTTGGTCAACTTCAAAATTAATCAGTAAACTGTTGAGTTGTTATGTAAGAAATAGAGTGTAAATATAAAAAACTAGGATTACAAAAATGCACGCCAAAGCTTGGGCCCACAGCACCAGAATAGTATCCTACTTATATAATACTATAAGTATTATACATGTATTAATTATTATATTTTATAAGTATCATTGTCATAATTGGAAAACAATTTCTAAATTCATAATTTTGTTTTGTAAAAACAAAGTGTAACTATGTAAAAATGGGCTTAGAAAAATGCATGCCATAATGTTTTTAGAGGTAATTTTTAAAACCTAATGCCATATACATGGAGCTATATATACTATGGAAAAAAACTCCTTCATAATTTTTAAAATATGTTAAATTTTGTGTACAGTAAAGTTTTGAAAATTGCAATTTTTATGTTTTAAACTTTATTTGACTAGGTCTATAAAATGCATGCCTATCCCTCATTGTTTAGTATTTTTTAGTGATCTCAGATGGATATGGTTTTTTTTATTGTTTTACACTTTTCTGCACTTCTATTTTTCTAATCTTGGCTAAAAACATGACTGTCATGCAAAAACATTGCAAGGCTGCCTTGTAAATGTGAAATGCCTGCTTAGTCCACTAAAATGAAAGCATAAGTTCCATCCTTAGGTATTTTTAAGTGGCTTAAGTTGGAGAATATATGTTACTTCTTCCCATGTTCTTACACATGTCCAAATATGTCTCATAATATTTGCATGAAGATCAGATATGTCTCATAAAAATTGCATGAGGATCTTGTAGCGAGCCCACAACCTCAAGATAGAATTCTATTTATATGATGCTATATGTATTATACATGTATGAATTATCATAATTTATAAGTAGCATGGTCATAATTGAAAAAAATGTCTAAATTCACAATTTTGTTTTATAAAAGCAGAGTGTAAATATGTAAAAATGGGCTTAGAAAAATGCCTTCCATAATGTTTATAGAGGTGAATTTTAAAACCTAATTCCATATACCTGGAGCTATATATACTGCGGGGTGGCAATTTGGGATTTCAGATCTTCTATCTCAGACTTACCTCCCAAATGTTGTGATTCTCTATCCTCAAGTATTTTCAATATGAGCTCTTTAATCCCATCTTCCCTCTCTGCTACCTTTTTTTTCAATGTTTCAGTTATGGTTGACCATGCAGAGAGATCAGCTCCAACATTCATTGTTGCAACATCATCCATCAAGGACTGCTCTTGAATTCTTAAGGAGGCACGATAGCTTTGTAACCCCTTTTTGAATTTTTTATGAGCTTCTATTGCATTAAAATCTATGTCCAGTGCATTCTCTCTATTTTGTAGGGAACTCTCATACCTTATTAAATCCTATTGGTGTGCTGACATGTCATAAATTTCACCAGAAATCAGATGGCTGCTCTATCCCTTACCAATTTCAGATTCTTTTAACTTTTCAAATCCTCTAGTTTGTAGTTCTGCAATAATATTTTCAAGTTCAACTATTTTTCCTTTCAACTCTTCATCTTTCTTAGCAATTATGTTTTTCATGATTTCCTTTTTTTTCTATATTCATTTATCTCAAGTTCATGTCTATTGTAGTCTTCAATAAGGCTGTTTTGAAAGTCAACCTTCATTATTTCAATTATTCTGTTTTTCTTATTGACTTCTGTCGTAAGTCTTGCTTCCTCGATGATAACAGTATTTAGAGGGGGAATGTACAAAACCTCCGATCAATGTTTCAACTCATCTTTCAGTCTCTCTATGGTTTGTTCATCTTTCTTCCGAACAACCATATATTCTTCTCTGCATTTCTTATTTTCCTTTCTAAAATCATCCTGAATTGTTTCTAGTTCCTTATTCAAATACTGAAGAACACAGTCCTTGAATGCTATTTTCCTTCTCGAACTGTCCATAATCTTCACAAGGGATTCTCATAATCTTGCAATTTCCTATAAACAGGGAAAATTTTAAGGAGGATTCAAAAAATGGAATTTGGAAACTTTTTTTTGGTAAAAAACATTTAAAAATAACATTGAAAATGCCTCCTATATTAAAGAGGTCCAGCATTTGCAAATTTTTAATAGAAGTTTCCATAATATCCACATGTTATGTTTCTAACCTTGCAATTACCTGTAAATAGTGAAAATTTTAATGAGGATTCAAAAAACGAATTTGGCAATTTTTTTTTTTGAAAAATAGCATTGAAAAATAGCGCCTACCTTTAAGAGGTCTTGAATTTGCATCTGCTTAATCCTACAGAGTTCTACACTCTGTACTGTGGTAAGATACCAATAGGAAAATTTGTTTCTTTGAAATTCAACTTTTTCTTTGAAATGCGACATTTCATCAAATGGATTAAAACTAATTTTACCATCAAAAAAATATTTTGGAGAGGAATTTTTCTCAACTCCCAACTGTGAAGGTGTATATATAACAAGTAGCATTTTTGCAGGAGCATAAATATCATCATCACTATGCTCCTCATGTTCATTAAAATCAACATCATGCATCTCGTTTACATTTATTTCTCTTCCTTCATGTAATCCATCAAGAATTGAGACAACCTCAAATTCTTGAGGATCACTTCCCATACCTTGCATACAATACTCAAAAAGCTCTCCAGGGACTTGCACATTATCCTTTGTTGATTGTTGAGGAACTTCTTGGTTAATTTTGTCCAGTTTTGGCCTCTTAATCTATTTATTTTTAAATATTCTTGCTTCTACAGTGCTAGGTCGATATAAATCAATAATTTTTTGTAGTGTACGAGGGTAACTGAACTTCACTCTCTTCGTTTTGCTCTCATGCAGTGCAAAATGCATTTTTTTTGCCAGTAGATGAGGGACATCTATGGCCAGGTATTGAACCTAATGAATCACCAAATTCATACAATCACCTAAAATATCTTGCTTGTGGTGATTCATAATTGACCTAAGTACAATTTGAATTAAGGTTTTGTACAGTCCTAGGGGAACATCTTTCATCTTTAAACCATTCCAAGCAACCAAAACCATTTTTCTTTCCATCTCACGCTTTTCTACTTTGAGGGTTTTCTTGGTGGTCAAAATTACTCCCCCCATGTGTGGAATTTTCGTTGCACTCGACAACAAATCAGGGTCTAGACAAACCCCCCCCAAAAAAATCAATTCCATGGACTCGTCATCATAACTAGAAATGGAATTATCTATCTCTTCATTATTGAAATTTAACTGACCGAAAAGAAAATGATGCACTCCTGCTTTGACCAGAACATTTAGAATACCTTTTGGCCAATTGATTGTGTCAATCCATACCTTAGCACTCTCTCCAAATTTTTTGATAGTGAACCTCTCAGCAACTTCAGAACCCCCTATTTCAGTTGATGCCGTGGAACATGAGGATACTGCTTCCATTTTGCAGGATTATGGCACACTCAGAAAGGAAGAAGGGGATGCACGCGAATGCATGCCCAGGATTCCAACACGATGACTTTGCCAAACTAAAATAAAAATTACAAATGTGTTCTGATGTTTCCAAACTATAATAAAAGTTACAAATGTGTTGTGACTTTTGCAAACTATAATAAAAATTCAAATGTGTTTTGACTTTTCCGAACTATAATAAATATTACAAATGTGTTTCAAGTCAACTATACACAACTTACATTTTCAATTTCAATACAGTTAACTTTCTAGCATGTTAAGTATACTTATTTTTCTAGCATGTTAAGTAAACTTATTGAAAATAATAAAGTAAGAGTAAATAATAGAGTAAAAATTCGGAAATCTAACTACTCTGGAAAAAATAGAGTAATAGAGCCTGACTAATATAATAATAGAGTAATATTCTTCTCTACATGTTTTGATGTATGCTCAAACCAAACCCTCCTATTAAATGTTTATAGTAAATGGTTTTGTAAATTGGATAGCTAGATATATTGAGAAGAGTATCCTTTTGTTAATTTTATATAACCTAACCTCATATGCTCACAGTTGACCTATGAAAGGTGCAATTTTAACCTCTTTTGACTTTTATGGACAATTGGTGTAAAATGCAAACCATATGCATAAAAATGCAAGATAGGAATGCATAGTAGTGAGATTGAACATGAATGACTAAAATTCCAAGTATCTTGGAAAAATGTTTAAAAAATGGCTGAAATTCTAAGTTTCGTAAAAAAACAGTGTGTAAATATTCAAAACAGGGCTTAGGAAAATGCACGCCATAGACCGTACAATTGTCATAAGTTGAAAATAACACCATGGGGTTAAATACAGATATAATTTTGACAAAAACCTCTTTCAGTTTTTTAAAATTATGTTTCATTTATCCAAAGTTAAATTGACGAAATGACAACTTTTGTGTTTTCAACCAAGTTTTACCCAGATCAGAGAAATGCCCACCCAACCCTAAGTATTAAGTATTTTTGAGTGAGTTTAGTTGGAAATGGTATGTTTTACTATTTTCCACATTATTATACATTTATTTTTTCAATTTGGGTTCAAGAAGTGCCTGTTGTGCAAAAACACTACATGGTTGTCTTGTATTTATGAAATATCCACCTACGTTAATAAAAATGCAAGCCAAACCCTCCTATTAAGTGTTTATAGCGAATGGTTTTGGAAATTGGATGGCTAGATATATTTACAATACTATCATTTTGTTAATTTTATATAACCTAACCTCATATGCTCACGGTCGACCTTATGAAAGGTGCAATTTTAACATTTTTTTGCTGTTATGGACACTTGGTGTAAAATGCAAGACATAAGCATAAAAATGTAAGCTACGAATGCATAGTAGTTAAATTGAACATGAATGACTAAAATTGCAATTTTCTTGGACAAATTCAAAATTAATGACTGAAATTCTAAGTTGTTACGTAAAAAATAGTGTGTAAATATTCAAAAATGGGCTTAAGAAAATCCACCCCACAGTCCATACAATTGTCATCATTTGAAACTAACACCATGGGGTTGAATATAGATATATTTTTGACAAAAACATCTTTTAGTTTTTTAAAATTATGTTTCATTTCTCCAGAGTTAAATTGACAAAATGACAACTTTTGTGTTTTCAACCCAGTTTTACCCAGATCACAAAAATGCCCGCCCAACCCTAAGTAGTGGGTATTTTTGAGTGAGTTTATTTGGAAATGTTATGTTTTAATATTTTTCACATTATCATACATTTAGTTTCTCAATTTGGGTTCAGAAAGTGCATGTTGTGCAAAAACACTACATGGCTGTCTTGTATTTATGAAATATCCACCTACATTAATAAAAATGCAAGCCAAACCCTCCTATTAAATGTTTATAGTAAATGGTTTTGGAAATTGGATGGCTATATATATTGATAATACTATCCTTGTGTTAATTTTATATAACCTAACCTCGTATGCTCATGGTCGACCTATGAAAGGTGCAATTTTAACCTTTTTTTACTGTTATGGACACTTGGTGTAAAATGCAAGCCATAAGCATAAAAATGCAAGCTAGGAATGCATAGCAGTTAAATTGAACATGAATGACTAAAAGTGCAACTATCTTGGAAAAATTCAAAATTAATGACCGAAATTCTAAGTTAT
Organism: Pseudotsuga menziesii; assembly: GCA_001517045.1. Taxonomy (NCBI): domain Eukaryota; kingdom Viridiplantae; phylum Streptophyta; class Pinopsida; order Pinales; family Pinaceae; genus Pseudotsuga; species Pseudotsuga menziesii. The sequence continues at coordinate 205,709 of LPNX011108276.1, forward strand.
TACGTAAAAAATAGTGTGTAAATATTAAAAAATGGACATAGGAAAATCCACGCCACAGTCCGTACAATTGTCATCAGTTGAAACTAACACCATGGGGTTTAAGATATATATATTTTTGACAAAAACCTCTTTGTGTTTGTTAAAATTATGTTTCATTTGTCTAGAGTTAAATTGACAAAATGATAACTTTTGTGTTTTCAACCTAGTTTTACCGAGATCAGAGAAATGCCCGCCGAACCTAAAGTGTTGGGTATTTTTGAGTGATTTTAGTTGGAAATGGCATGTTTTACTATTGTCCACATTATTATACCTTTATTTTTTCAATTTAGGTTCAGAAAGTACATGTTGTGCATAAACACTACATGGTTGTCTTGTATTTATGAAATATCCACCTAGATTAATAAAAATGCAAACCAAACCCTCATATTAAATGCTTATAGTAAATGGTTTTGGAAATTGGATAGATAGATATATTGGGAATACTGTCCTTGTGTTAATGTTATATAACCTAAACTCATATGCTCACAGTCGACCTATGAAAGGTGCAATTTTAACCTTTTTTCACTTTTATGGACACTTGGTGTAAAATGAAAGCCATAAGCATGAAAATGAAAGCTAGGAATGCTTAGCAGTAAAATTGAACATGAATGACTAAAATTCCAAGTATCTTGGACAAATTAAAAAAGAATGACTGAAATTCTAAGTTTCGTAAAAAAAAGTGTGTAAATATTAAAAAATGGGCTTAGGAAAATGCATGCCACAGTCCGTAGAATTGTCATAAGTTGAAACTAACACCATGGGGTTGAAGATAGATATATTTTTGACAAAATCCTCTTTCAGTTTTGTAAAATTATTTTTCATTTGTCCAATTAAATTGAAAAATTGACAACTTGTGTTTTCAACCCAGTTTTACCCAGATCAAAGAAATGCCTACTCATCCCTAAGTATTGGGTATTTTTGAGTGAGTTTAGTTGGAAATGGTATGTTTTACTATTTTCCACATTATTATACATTTATTTTTTCAATTTGGGTTCAGAAAGTGCCTGTTGTGCAAAAACACTACATGGTTGTCTTGTATTTATGAAATATCCACCTACATTAATAAAAATGCAAGCCAAACCCTCCTAAATGTTTATAGTAAATGGTTTTGGAAATTGGATGGCTAGATATATTGATAAGACTATCCTTGTGTTAATTTTATATAACCTAACCTCGTATGCTCATGATCAACCTATAAAAGGTGCAATTTTAACCTTTTTTCAGTGTTATGGTCACTTGGTGTAAAATGCAAGCCATAAGCATAAAAATGCAAGATAAGAATGCATAGCAGTTAAATTGAACATGAATGACTAAAATTGCAAGTAGCTTGGACAAATTCAAAATTAATGACTGAAATTCCAAGTTGTTACGTAAAAAACAGTGTGTAAATATTCAAAAACAGGCTTAGGAAAATGCTGCGCCACAGTCCGTACAATTGTCATCACTTGAAACTAACACCAAGGGGTTGAAGATAGATATATTTTTGACAAAATCCTCTTGCATGTTTTTAAAATTATGTTTTATTTTTCCAGAGTTAAATTGACAAAATGACAACTTTTGTGTTTTCAACCCAGTTTTACCCAGATTAGAGAAATGCCCACCCACCCCTAAGTATTGGGTACTTTTGAGTGAGTTTAATTGGAAATGGTATGCTTTACCATTTTCCACATTATTTTACATTTATTTTTTCAATTTGGGTTTAGAAAGTGCTTGTTGTGAAAAAACACTACATGGATGTCTTGTATTTATGAAATATCCACCTACATTAATAAAAATGTAAGTCAAACCCTCCTATTAAATGTTTATAGTAAATGGTTTTGAAAATGGGATGGCTAGATATATTTAGAATACTATCCTTGTGTTAATTTTATATAACCTAACCTTGTATGCTCACAGTCGACCTATGAAAGGTGCAATTTTAACATTTTTGACTGTTATGGACACTTGGTGTAAAATGCAAGCCATAAGCATAAAAATGCAGGCTAGGAATGCATAGCAGTTAAATTGAGCATGAATGACTAAAATTTCAAGTATCTTGGACAAGTTCAAAATTAATGATTGAAATTCTAAGCTGTTGCGTAAAACAATGTGTAAATATTCAAAACTGGGCTTAGGAAAATGCACGCCACAGTTCGTACAATTATCATCAGCTGAAACTAACACCATGAGGTTGAAGATAGATATATGTTTGAAAAAAACCTCTGTTAGTTTCTTAAAATTATGTTTCATTTGTCCAGCGTTAAATTTACAAAATGACAACTTTTGTGTTTTCAACCCAGTTTTACCCATATCAGAGAAATGCCCGCCCAACCTAAGTATTGGGTATTTTTTAGTGATTTTAGTTGGAAATGGTATGTTTTACTATTTTCCACATCATTATACATATATTTTTTCAATTTGGGTTTAGAAAGTGCTTGTTGTGCATAAACACTACATGGTTGTCTTGTATTTATGAAATATGCACCTGTATTAATAAAAATGCAAGACAAACCCTCCTATTAAATGTTTATAGTAAATGATTTTGGAAATTGGATGGCTAGATATATTGAGAAGACTATCCTTGTGTTAATTTTATATAACCTAACATCATATGCTCATAGTTTATCTATGAAAGGTGCAATTTTAACCTTTTTTTACTATTATGGACACTTGGTGTAAAATGCAAGCCATAAGAATAAAAATGGAAGATAGGAATGCATAATCATTTTTGACAAAAATATTTTTCAGTAGCCTACTCTGCAACTAAATGGATGATTATGTATACGTTGGTCAGTGATCTTTGTTGACATATTTAAGCTTGGAAGCCAAAATGGCAGATAGTCTAAATGTTATCTATTAGTTACTGAAAAAGATAATCTTTACTGAGGCAGTAAAGGAGAGGATGATATAGAATGTATGCTATTTCTTCTCTGAAATGAAAAGTATGATTTTTTTCGTGGGAAAAAAAACATATTTCACCATACATGTTACACCATAGATTTTTCATACAGAATTCACCAAATATTTTGTTGATTATGGAGGACTAGGATAAATAGCTATTAGGATAGTTTGAAGATAGAACATATGTATCTTTTCAAGATCCCATAGGATACAATTGTATATTCTGATTTCAAACTTTGAAACATCAAAGATAAATATTTTTTCCTAGGAAAACAAAAACCATTTAACACAACATCAATATGTCATGTGATGCATCCCTCCAGGATCAACAGATAATACTACAAGGCTACAAAATCAGAGTGCACAGTTAGAACCAAATCACTAGCAATCGCAGCAAGTACAGAAAGAAGAATATTTGGATTTCCCCATATTCATATTTATATTTACTTATAAAAACATCAAATTACAAAGTTCAAACATTTCACCATAAATATTACACCACAGATCTCTCATACAGAATTCACCATATTTATGATAGGTATAATGTTTACATCTCCAAATGGATTGCACCGGTCCTCATCGCCAATCCATAACAATGACCCACCTTTTGATAGATCTCACAGTGAAGAAACATCAACAATTCTTGCAATAAAAATAAAAATAACATTAGTTACTATAAAGATAACATTAGTTTCACAACTGGGTGAATGTGGGGGAGGTATTTATATCAGATTCCTAGGAAATTAGTTTTTTCATGTTTGGTTAGGTTGTTGAAGAGGATCAAACACTAGAGTTGAACTGATAGCCAACTAGGATTTGCTATTCTTTGCTAACTTTAAAAGGATCACATTACTTCAGGTTTGTGGAGATTCAAAATGCATCTCTAACTAGTTGGCAGGGAAATCAATGTTACATGTTACAAATCTGGATCAGTGGAAACAAAGATTAACAAATGTTGGGAGTAATTTCAATATTTATCTTTTTTTCATATTCACAAGGAACTCAACACACAAGCATATTTGCTATCAAAGAAAACTATTGGTCTAGAAGAGGGTACATTTTATTTTGAGGAATTTATGGATTCCACATTAGTGGATAAAAGTTCTATCCATTGTAATTAGTATATAGTCATTTGTGCATTAGATACTATCTGAATACTTTTACATATGTGAACTCTACCGATTTTAGTACATTTCCATCTTTTAATAATTTTTTGTCTCAGTCAATGAGGCATAATAATCAATATGTACTGATGATTTGATGTGGAATATGTTCTATCCAGTAGAACATACAACTAATGATTGTTATAAAGAGTCTTTACAAAGTCTACCTGGTATTTTAATTTGGAACTTATGCTCCTTATGTTTTCTGTAATTTTTCTTTGATTCATAAACATGATTACTAAGAAAATGATTTTTTTTTTTTTCTGGGTGAAAAAAAATTGTGATATAAACTAAAAAATATGAATTAAAAGATACATGTATACTCACCATCAATAATTTCAGTTGATATCAATAAACCTTTTTGTATAGAAAATGTCATGTGGATGTAAATTCACACCCTGGAAAATATGGTGGCCTCTACCAATAACATCCAACTCACATTGAAAAATTATTACCCAATGGAATGTTCTACCAGTAGAAACATCTACTAAACAATTCAACACTTCCACAGAATATGGAATTTTCAATGACTCTTCTTCGGAAAAACCAGGCAAATTTTCATAATAAATACAGACATACATGACTACCTTTATGGTAAAATCAAATGGATTTGTGTTGTGCAACAGAATCCCATCCATTTGAATGAATTTATTTCTTCCAATCTTGATAAAACAATAATCTCCCAATAAGGGAGTCATATCTGACCTAGATCCCATGTCAAACCCTCACTTGATGACTGTAGTGGAACGATATTCATATGGCCTTGAAGATAACTATGATTTTATTTCAGATAATGAAGGATGGTGCAACATAAGTTTTCTACTATCATATGCATGCACCATTAGAACGGGAAAAACATCATCTATGCTACATGTCCATGTGCCACTAGTACCAATAGTGTAAAGAATTGGATCATTCTCACAAGGATCCAAGTTTGTTAAATCTGCATTTCCTGTATAAGAATCATCAATAACTTTCCAGAGAATGATCTCTTCTAAACCACTTTCTTCTTTAAGAAGGGAAACAATATAAAAGTTTGGAGCTTTTCCCCTTACACACTGCATAGATGAGAGTCAACGAAGTTGATAAGGTATTTGCATATTGTTAAGTTGGACCTGGGCATCATTACTACTAGACTCTATTTCATCATCACTCCAAAAATCATTTTTAACAATTTTACATAATTCTCGTGACTTCCTTCATTGTTTAGATAATTGTTGCTTCATTTGTCATTGTTTTTATCGTAGCATCCTCTTCTGCAAGTATTCAGAATGCTTCTTCCACAAATTCTGGAGGAAACAACTTCCATTATTTATGTGGAAATGGATTAGGGTCTGTATTGAACATGATTAAATTTATAAAAATTTATAATCTACAATCATGACAAGATGCTAAAAGGTGTCACACAGGTTACACAGGGGATATCTGAATTGGAAATAAACAGTGAAAAAAACAATCTATCTCTCTAGGTACAATATAAATGCTACACCAACCTTTGGTAAGAACCATTAATGTATTTTCTCCTTGTAACCAGTGGCATTGCATACACAACAAAATAAAATATTCCAAGTCCTATAATATTTTTGCATAAAAAACTAGGGGTAAAATTGATTACTGTGCATATACAGTATCTGGTAAATAACTATTATAGCCAGACTGGTTAGAAAAAAAATGTACAATGGAAAGTAGAAGAGGAATGTTACAAACCTTATAAAAATATAAAAATGAAGAATATAAAATAGAAATACAAATGGCAGTGGCAAACTTATCCTGCACCATCATACATTGTCTTTGGTTAGAAAAATTCGATGCAATCTGATCTGGTTTGATCTGGAATCAGATCCCATGTGATCTAAAATTGTACAACAGAAATTAAAAAATAAATGATACAAGCCTTATAAAAATATATAAATGAAAAAATGGATTTTCAACAATTTTCAATATGGTAAATTAAGTACACAAAGGTGGCCTATGAAGGGTATGAAGGAAACCACTAGCCAAACCAAGTCCAAAAGGTCCAACAAAAAGAGGAGAGGCTCATAATATTACCTTTTTCCTTAACCTTGAGCCTATAATATGTAACTTGTTTCCAAGGAAGGGCCTCTCACCTTTTGAATTCACTTTTTCCAAGTCCACCTCCACCAAGGCCATCAGAAGGAAGGAATTCTGTAAACAGAAAACAATATCTAGGACCCTTTCATTGGTCACCCTCCTTAAACCTTCAGCCAGATCCCAAACAGAAATACAACCATATCAAAAAAAAATTATACCCTTTGTTCAGAAAATTTCCATGGAATTTGAATTGGTTTGATCTGGAATTGCATCTGATCTTATTTGATTAGTGATTCTTTTTTATGTAGGGGATCCACCAATTTATGGTTCATAAGGTTATCTTGCTATTTTTTCTCAAGAAGGGACCTGGTTTGTTCACAGGGTTATCTTGCTAGTTTTACTCAAGAAGGGACTTGGTTTGTTCACAGGGTTATCTTACAGGGCTTGTGAGTGAGTTTAAGGATGGAAGATGGCTTGGTTTGATTAGAGGTTCTGGGTAAAATCAAAATGGGTCCAAAAATCTGCTGATGGAGGTTCTGGGTAAAATCGAAATGGGTCAAAAAATCCGCTGATGGAGGTTCTGGGAAAAATCGAAATGGGTTAAAACATCCACTGATGGAGGTTCTGGGTAAAATCGAAATGGGTCAAAAAATCCGCTGATGGTTACTACCGTGCATGAAAAATTCGAATCTTTTACCTAACTGCACATCATTGTCTATGCAAAATCGTTAACCACACCAGTTTACCACCACATGGGTTCGCATGCCATTGGAAAAGATTTCTAGTGGAATTCCCTTAAGTGATTGACTACACTAATTACATTTCAATTAAATTCTAATCCATTCCTTATTTAGTATACATTTCGGGGGTGGTAGTTTGCTATGAGTCTAATGGGAGGAGGCTTCAAGATACTCCCCCATATTTTGCAGCCACCATGAGAAGCCTAAGGGTGGAAATGCAAAGTTACAGGGAAGATAATGAAATATTGGTTAAGGATCGAGAGGAGCATAATCAGTTGAATCCAGCCATGTTGCAAAGTTTGACAGACATTCAAAGGAGGATGAAATATGGGGACCGAACAATAAGACTAGAGGGTAGTAAGCGCACTACTATAAGAAGAAAGAGATATCCTAGTGGGTCATCTAACTCCAAAGGATCCACTAGTGCTTAAAGTTCTTATTCTTATAGGAATGAGAGGAAGAGGCATTACCAGAACCATTCATGCGATGAGTTTAAGAAGGAAAGGATTCCTATCTTTAACGGTGAGATAAAGAACGATCAATAAGTTGAAGCTTGGCTTCTTGGGATGAGAAATTATTTCCAAGTACAAGACTACTCTGGAAATATGAAGGCTAGGGTAGCCATATTCAATTTGAATGGAAAAGCATCCATATAGTGGTAGTACTTCAGGAAAGTGAAGAATATTAATGAAAGGAAGATTGTGTGGAAACAGTTCCAAAAGTATTTCAAGCAGAAGTACCTCTCTGATAGGTACTACGACGATAAGATCAAAGAGTTCCATGAGATGAGATTGGGACAACATACCATGGAAGAGTATGAAAATAAGTTCTTGGAACTATTTAGGTATTCTAGGTACATCAAATATGAGAAGGTGAAAATTCAACATTTTCTGAGTGGATTGCCTCAGTCTTACAAAGACAGAATTGAGTTTTATGAACCTAGAATATGGAAGAAGTGATAAGGAAGGATAAGTATTGCTATGAGAAAAGCAAAGGAAAACCAAATTATCATAAGACATGGAAGGAAAAGAAGAATGAGAATTCTAACCAACGAAAGAAAGGTTTCAAACCTTCTAATTTTAGGAAGCAACAGAAGCATCCATACCAAGTTGAGAAGCAACCGGCTAGAGTGGTGGGAGAAAATCCAAGAGATCTACAACAGAATAGAGAACCACTCCAATGTTTTAAATGTGGAGTACCCCACATGCGCACGAATTGTACACTTGAGAATGAGAATGCAAGGCCAACTTACAACATTCAAGAGGTAGAAACAGTAGGTCAAGTAGCAAGGGCCATCCCTAGGATTTATGCATCACTAAAGGACCACTAGGAATATCACTAGTCAAATGTGGTTGAAGTTGCAGGTAAGATTGTTGAGCAATCTATTTCTATTTGATTGACCCTGGTTCTACTCACAGTTACATTACTCCTAAATTAGTGGAGATTTTTTCTTTTAAGAAAGTAAAGCATAAAAAATCGTGGTTAGTTCAGCTAGCCATTGGAACTAAGAGAAAGGTTAGTGAAGTGGTAGAGAAATGTCCATTGGTGATGAATGGATTGGTCACTTGTGTAGATATAAATGTTCTACCACTTGGTTCCTATGATGTTATCATTGGAATGGATTGGTTAGAATCTCATAGGGTAAAGCTCGAGTGTTATAATAAGACTCTTGAATGCATGGATGAAGAAGGGTGCCCAATAGTTGTAAGAGGCATTCCGAAGGTGATTTTTTTTAGGCATATTTCAGCAATGTAGTTGAAGAAGCTTTGTAGGAAAGGTTTCCAGTTGTATGCAACTTATATTGAGGAGGCAATAGAGAATGAAACTCCTAGGTTGGAGGACTTTAATGTGTTGCAGAAATTCAGGGATGTTTTTCCTGATGAGATTCCAGGGCTTCCTCCAAAGAGGGACGTTGATTTCATAATTGAACTTGTGCCAGGAGAAACACCAATGTCTAAGACACCCTACAGAATGAGTAAAATGGATATGCTAGATATGAAGATGCAGTTGCAAGAGTTGTTGGAAATTAATTATATCAGGTTGAGTGTGTCTCCTTGGGGAGAACTAGTTCTATTTTTCGAAAAGAAATATGGTACACTCATATTGTGTATTGATTACAGAAAACTGAACAATGTTATGGTGAAGAACAAATATCATTTTCCTAGAATTGATGGCCTCTTTGATCAAATGAGAGGAGAAAAGGTATTTTCCAAGATTGACTTGAGGTTTGGTTACCATTAGGTGAGAATCAACGATGAAGACATTCATAAGACAACCTTTAGAACAAGGTATGGACATTATGAGTTTGTAGTGGTACCATTTGGTCTCACAAATGCACTGACTACATTTATGTGTCGTATGAATAGTGTCTTCAGTAGGTATTTGGACAAGTTTGTTATTTTTTTCCTTGATGGCATCCTTATTTATTCTAAGAATGAGGAAGAACATGAAGAAAATATGAGATTGACATTGCAATTGCTCAGGGAGCATCAGTTGTATGCAAAGTTGAGCAAGTGTGACTTCTATAAAGATAGAATTCATTATTTGGATCACATTATCTTAGAATATGGTATATCTATATATCTTGATAAGATTGAAGCCATTATGAATTGGCCTACTCTAAGAAATGTGATAGATGTAATATCTTTTATGGGACTTGTAGGATACTACCAGAGATTCATAGAGGGATTCTCCAAGGTTTAACATTGCATCACTTCTTTGCGAATGAAGGGGATAAAGTTTGAATGGACATCGAGGTGTGAAAAAAGATTCCAGCAGCTGAAGAATATTCTCACAAGTGCACCAATACTAAAATTTGCAGACCCAAAGAAAGATTTGTGGTGTGTGCTGATCCATGCGCTCAAGGACTTGGAGGGGTTCTTATGCAAGACAACCACGTAATATGTTATGAGTCAAGAAAGTTGAAGGAGCATGAGAAGAACTATGCCACTAATGATATGGAACTTGCAACAATAGTACATGCTCTCAAGATGTGGAGGCATTACTTGATGGGCAGAAGATTTGAGTTGAGGATAGACCATTATGGTCTGAAGTATTTATTTAATCAACCTACTGTAAATGCTAGGAAAGATAGATGGCTAGATTTTTTATGTGAGCTTGATTTTGAAATCAAGCACATAAAGGGAAAAGAGAATAAGATAGCTGATGCACTCAATAGGAAGGTGCATGAAATGCATGTGGCCTCCATTAGTATTTTCCAATTGAAGTTGAGGCAACAGATTGTTAATCATGTTGTTGAAGATGAATTGTATGTCTAGGTCAAGGACAAGTTTCAGCAGCAAAGCCTTGAAAAGAAGTATGAGGGATATAAATAAGAAGAAGATGGTCTTCTTACTTATAAGAAAAAAAATTATATTACAAATGTAGCAGATTTGAGGAGAGTTCTTATGGATGAAATCCATCAAGCTCCATATTTTGGACACCCAGGATATCATAAGACAATTTCTACAACTAGAAAGTAGTACTTTTGTCCAGGAATGAAAAAAGTACATAGCTGATTATATTTCAAGGTGCATGAAATGTCAGCAGGTGAAGGTTGAGCATCAATACCCAAAAGGTTTGTTGCAGCCTTTTCCAGTTCCAAAATGGAATCGAGAAGTTATTTCCATGGATTTTATTACAGGATTGCCAATGAGTTGGAGACAACATGATTCCATCATGATTTTCATACTTTTACGTAACTTTTAAACTTAGCTCACTTGGTACAAAGTTGCTTTACACCTTGATAAGTCTTGAGTTCAAGTCTTATTAAGCTACTTTTTAGTGCATGCAATTTCTAATTTCAAGTTACTTTATTGTAAAAGTGCATCTTGCATAAATAAAATAAAATAAAAGTGAGTCACTTAAGTCTTTTAATTTATTTCTGCACTATTTAAAAGTCACATTATTGTAAAAGTGAACATCACTTATTTTACAAAAGTGATTCACTTCAAACCAACTTTATTGTAAAAGTGATTGCCAAAGGTTGATTTTGGGAAGAGGGGACTTCTTTTTTTAGTTGGTCAAGTTAATATCTTCCACGTCACTATTGGGGACATCTTCAACATTTTCTTTGATCAAGCATAACTTCATCATCCAGAATTTGTTTTAAGTGCCGGTTTTTTTAAAACCGCATATTTTTCCGAGCTCTTTGCATCAAGACAGTTAGTTTCTATTCTTTCAGCCATTATTTTACAGTATGGCTGCCCCTTGTGATATTATACTTATAAGTTCTAACTATTTCTCATGGAAATCTTGTATGGAAGATGTTCTACGAAGTAGGGGACTTTTTAGGATAACCACAGGGAAAGAAACAGAACCCACTGATGATGATAAGAAAATTAAATGGGAAAATAGATGTGATGAAGCTTATGGATTGATTGGGATGGCAATCTCTATTGATTTACAATTCCACATATCTGACATTGATGAACCTGATAAAGCTTGGAAAAAGTTGGAATCTGTGTTTCGTAAACACAATGAAATTCGGGGTCATCAACTCGAGAATGAGTTGATTTCCTTGAATCCAAATGATTTTTCATGCATTCAAGACTATTTATCTAAGTATAAAACTCTTAGACTCTTATGTGCAGAATGCAAGATTAAGAAAGAAAACAAACAATGTATTTATCATATTCTTTCCAAACTTGGACGTGCATATTTTGTTTTTGTATCTACATTCTACTCCATGAAAGAATCCTTGACTACAGCTAGCTATCAAGAGCCTAGCCTTGAATCCTTTTGTGATTCCTTAATTAGAGAGAAAGATAATCTCAATCGTCTTGGAATAATTAACAATGCAGATACATCTAGGAAAGCCTTATTGTCCCAACAGAAAGAAAAGTCCAAGCCTCCCAAGAAACAGAATTTTCGCAATAATAAGCAAAACAACAAGGGTCCCAAACCCTCTCAATCAGCTCCTTCTTTAAAAAATGACAAAGGATCCAAGCAAAAAGGAAAGAAGACTGAGTGTCATTGCAATTTTTGTGGGAAAGATAATCATGATGAATCTAAGTGTTTTAAGAAGATGGCAGCCTTGGAAGCAGCAATGAAGAAGCACCACATTAGCCTAGATTCGTCTTCAGAATATAACTCTCATGGACATGCACTTTGTTCTTCTGGTTACTCTTATACTGCATCTTCTTCTTCTACTTCAATTGAATGGCTCATTGATTCTGGAGCATCTTATCATATGGCTAAGGATAAAGCCATGTTTTCTACTATGCATGAATGTAACACCAAACAAATATTTGTTGGTGATGATAGATCTCTAAGTGTAGGATCTGGAATAGTTCCAGTAGAAAATGGTCATTTCAGTGATGTACTATGTGTTCCAAAAATTTCCTGCAATTTTTTATCAGTCTATCAAATCACTCATTCGGGTGAAGGTAAAACTGTGACATTTACACCTCACCAAGTTGTAATCAAGGATTTCAAAAAACATCAAAATGTCCTTTCCACTGGAACTGTTGATGATATTACCAGGTTGTACAAATTTAACAACTTTGGGTCATCACCTTTTCCTTCAGTTTTTCTTTCTCATAGTGATAACTTGAGCAAACTTTGGCATGAGCGATTTGGTCACTTAAATTATCGCTCATTGCAACAACTATGAAAAGACAATATGGTGATTAGTATTTCACTGGTATCTTGCAATGATGGTGTTTGTTCCTGTTGTGTACTCGAAAAACATCATTGGGACAGTTTTGACAAATGTGCCTCTTGGCACGCCTCGGTTCTCTTGGAGCTTGTGCATAGTGACTTGTGTGGCCCTCTTCCATCTGCTTCCTTTTCTAGTTTAAAATATTTCTTAACTTTCATTGATGACTACTCTATATGCACTTGGGTTTACTTCCTAAAACTTAAGAGCAAATTATTTAACATGTTCTTGGCCTACAAGGCCCTTGTTGAAAAAAAATCTGGTCATCAAATTATTAAGTTAATATTTGACAATGGAGGAGAAGATGTTAACAACAAGTTCACTACTTTTTGCACTGAACAAGGAATACAATAACAACACATTGTTCCATATACACCACAACAAAATGGTGTAGCCGAATGGAAGAACTGCACTTTAAAATAAATGGTTAATTGTATGATCCAATCTAAGGGACTAAGTCTTCAATATTGGGCTGAGGCCATAAATTATGCAAATTACATAGTTAATCGCACACCCACTAAAGTTTTACAAGGTATAACACCGAAAGAAGCATGGAGTAAAATTAAACCAGATGTAAGTCACTTTCGTGTGTTTGGTTGTGAAGCATGGGCTCACATTTCAGATGAAAAACAGAAAGCATTGTAGCCTAAAAGTAAAAATTGCATATTTGTTGGATATTCTGAAGATGTAAAAGGTTATAGACTTCTTCAGCCACATTCTCATGATATAATCATTAGAAGAGATGTTAAATTTGATGAAAATCTCTTGGCCTACGAGCCTAACTTGGCGGGTGTGCCATCTTTGGCCTGTGAGCCTGATTCGGTGATTGTGCCTTATTATTATTCTTCTTCCAGTTTCCTTGACAGGTTTCCAACTCCATTTTCTAATGATGACAGTGAGGACAAAAATCCACCTCCGCCTGCTCATGTTCCTCCAATTGCACTAGCATCAATACTTCCTCAATGGGTTCATTCAACATGTGAAGCAGCTAATGATCTTGCCGGTGATCCTAGAGATCAACGTCAAACACGTTCTCAGTTTTAGCGAGCCTCTTCTCTTTTGGCTCAAGTTTCCGAGAATCATGATCCAGAAACTTTTGCAGAAGCTTCAAGAAATCCATATTGGGATGCAGCTATGGATGAAGAATATCATTCCTTAATGGCGAACAATACTTGGGATCTTGTTCCTCTTCCAAAAGGAAGAAAACTTGTCATATGTAAATGGGTCTACAGAACTAAGTATGCATCAGATGGAAGTGTTGAAAGACTTAAGGCAAGGTTAGTTGCCAAAGGTTTTTCCCAAGTTGAAGGGATTGACTACAATGAAACCTTTGCCCCTGTAGCAAAAATGAACTCCATCCGCCTTGTTCTTTCCCTTCCGGCCTTACATAACTGGGAAGTCCATCAAATGGATGTCAAGTATGCCTTCTTGCATGGTGATTTACATGAGGAAATTTACATGGAACAACCTCCTGGATATGTTCAGAATAACTCTAGCCTTGTTTGTCTCCTTAATAAATTCTTATATGGCCTTAAGCAAGCTCCTAGAGCTTGGTATGCCAAAATGGATAGCTTTGTCCTTGACACTGGTTTTTCTAGATGCCATTTTGACCCCAATGTCTATACCAAGAAAGTAGGAAACCATCTCATCATACTTGTTCTTTATGTTGATGATCTTATCCTTACTGGTAGTGACCCTAACCTTATAACCTATGTGAAATCCAGTCTTAAGCAAAATTTTGAAATGTTAGACTTAGGACATTTGCATTATTTTATTGGTCTCCAAGTCTTGCAAACCAAAGAAGGAATCTTTATTTCCTAGTCTAAGTATGCTTGTGATCTTCTTCGTCGCTTCCACATGGAAGATTGTAAACCAACCCCTTCTCCCTTCTAGTCTGGAGTCAAACTTTCTACGACTTGTACTTCCCCTGAAGTAGATGCCACCTTGTATTGTCAGCTTGTTGGTAGTCTTTTATACTTGAATTATTCCCATCCTAACCTTTCCTTTGCCGTTGGTCGTGTTTCCCATTATATGAAAACTCCTCATGAAAGTCACTAGAAAGCAGCAAAAAGAATACTTTGATATATTCGAGGTACAATTCAGTTTGGGATTCATTACAGTACAGGGGGGAAACCTTTGTTGGTTGGTTTCACTGATTCAGATTGGGCTGACGATCCTGATGATCGAAAGTCTACTGTAGGTTATGTTTTCAGTCTGGGATCTGGACCTGTCACTTGGGCTTGTAAGAAACAACAAGCTCCTGCTCTTTCTTCAGCAGAAGCAGAATATCGAGCCATCGTTAATGCCAGTCAGGAAGCTTTATGGCTTCGATAGATCCTTTCATAGTTTGGATTCGAGCAGCAGCAGCCTACTCCACTTTGGTGCTACAATCAAAGTTCCATCAAGATTGCCAAAGATCTAGTTCTACATCAGCGCAGCAAACACATTGAGCTACACATGCACTTCATTAGAAATCTTGTTCATGATCTTGTTATTGAAGTGCTCTATTTCCCTACAGATGATCAAGTTGCAGACATCTTCACCAAGTCTCTTACAGAAGCGAAGTTTTCTAAACTTCGGTTTATGTTAGGAGTTCAGGAATGTGTCCTTAAGGGGGGATAGGCTCTAATGCCTCCTTCCTTCTCCTAATAGTGTCACTTTTGTAAATCCTTCAATCCTATCCCAAGTTGTTCTTAAGGGGGGATGTTAGGATATTTAGACACTTATGAGTTAGTTAAGATCAACTTGTGTAATATAACCATTAGGTAAAAGTGTGTTTCTTTAGTATGCATTAGTATGCATTTGTAAATATTCTAATCCGATGGTCACGATATGTTCTAGACATAGAGTGATCCAATAGTTCAACTTCTCTTAGATTATACCTACCATTGATCTATGCCTTAAGACCCGATTGGTCTATGATATCTATTTAAAGAGCATAGAGGGTCCTTGGCTAGTTGATCGATTAATGAGAAGCTCATGTAACTTTCTTTCTTTTGCATAATAAATTGCTCCAAGTAGCTATTTGGCTGGGGCCATGGACTGTTTCCCTCTCGAGGGTTTTAACCACGTGACAAAGATCAGTGTGTTGATCTATGATCTATTTGTCTGAAGCGCTATCTTAAGGTGTTCGGTCTTTTGGGAGTACCCTGTGTACCCAAACATATACCGGTTAATTCTATCCATAAGACTGATGACATTGCAAAGATATTCAGGAAGGATTTTTTCAAATTGCATGGATTTCTTGAGGCAATAGTCTCTAACAGAGATGTCAAGTTCACTTCCAATTTTTAGAAGGGATTATTTGCATATTTGGGTATAAAGCTAAACTTTAGCACTGCCTACCATCCTCAGACTGATGGGTAGAGAGAGAGAGTTAACCAAGTGCTTGAAGACATGCTTCTCATGTATGTGATGGACAAACCAACCAAGTGGGAATATTATTTACACTTGGTAGAATTTGCATATAACAACGGGTAGCAAGCATCCTTGGGGATGAGTCCATATGAAGCTTTGTATGGTAGGGGGTGTAGGAAACCAATGAATTGGGATAATACAGTGAATAGGTTTGTGCTTGGTCCATAATTGTTCAAGGAGATGGAGCAGGAGGTTGTAAAGGTTAGGAAAAATATGAAAGCATCCCAGGGCATACATAAAATCTATACAGATAAGCATAGGGTGAACAGAGAGCTCAATGTTGGGGATCATGTTTGCCTCAGAGTGAGGGAAAAGAAGAGTTCCTTGAAGCTTGGAAGTTGTGCCAAGTTTTCACCTAGAAACTGTGGGCCATTTGAAGTGCTTGAAAGAATAGGGCCAATTGGATATAGACTTGCATTTCCTGCTAGCACTAAGCCTCATAATTTTTTTCATGTTTTTTTTCTTTAGAGATATGTACATGATCCTAACCATGTGATAAATTGGGATGTGATTCAGGTGGAACCCAAGGGAGAGTTCCAAATAGAGCCAATGTGCATCCTCGATCGGAAGGTCACAATGCTTCGGAATCGAGGCATAGGGTAGGTAAAGGTACAATGGGAGCACTACGGTCTTAAAGAGGTTACATGGGAGATGGAGGATGCCATGCGATTGGAACATCCATTTTTTTTCAACTCTGTGGAGCACCAAGGGTGGTACCAATGTACAAGTTTTGTTCAATATTGTAAAGCACTGAGGATAGTGTTGTTGAAGGGGGAGGGGAATGCAAGACCCCGGTTTTGACCTCATTTGCAATAAATGTATATGATGTAAATATTGTAATTAAAGGAAAAATACCCACCATTAATTTAACATTTTATGTTTCGGAGACTAAAACCGATACCGATGGTATTTTTTGCTAGCCGACGCATTATAATTTTTTACATCATGTAAATATGCAACTTAATTAAAAACCCACAGCCAGCTATGTCGATGCAACAAATAATGAGATGTGTGCATGATTTCCTAAGGATAAGGGGGGGGATGTTTAACCTTCAGCCATTGGGAAAAGCCACATGTCAAAGGAAAACCCATTAAAACTGTCAACTGCCCATTTCTTTCCTTTTTCCCCAATCATTTATTTCTGCCAGAATTTGGTTGAGGTAGTTATTGCATGGGAATGGTAAGAGTATGGGCAAAAACAATTCAAATTGGGAAGAGAGCCCATTTTTGAAAAACATGTTTTGACTTCATGGGAAATAAAGAACCCAAGAATGTATGCTCATTCCCCTCATGCATTCACGTTTTCACCTTCCCTCACATTTTCGGGGAGCGGCGGGACATTTTGAGCATCTATCCTTCATTTTGGTGGAGCTCTCATGTAGCTGAACATTCTTGTGTTTTTATCGTTCATGTTTTCAATTGTTTCCTCATTGTGCATGCCCAGGAAATCCATTTTGGTTCTATGGAGTAAATGGCCAGTAAAGAATTTCGTGTCTTGCTGTGCGTGTCTATTCTGCCTTGGTATGAACTAGTTTGGAGGGGGAATTGGTTCTGAACTAGCTTGATAAACCTAGTGTGAGAAGGAACCTCATAGATAGATCTAAGGGGTTGGTTTTATTCTTTGCACACCCTAAATTGCATTAGAAAGGGAAGGCATAGGCCGAGGGATCGGTTATAAGAGAAGGGGGTGCTTCTTGGTGTTGGTTGTGCAAATGTTTTAGAAGATAGGCCATATTTGGTGCAGGTGTCCATAGCTCTATAGGTGAGATCACTAGCTTAGCATTTATCCTTTCCAACTCCTTTGCATCCTGATAAACCCAATAGTGAGATGGCTTGGCTAATTATCATGTGAAACCCATCAGTTCAGCTTGTTTTGCTTGCAATCTGATAAACCCAACTGTGTTTTCTTGGCTGAGTTTTGTTTTATCCTTGGATATGTGTAACACTACTAGTGTTCCTTATTCCTTGTTAGAATCATGCCCAACTCAGGGGTACAAGTGCTGCTAAGATATTGATGAGCGCACTGGCCTATGGTTGGGTGGAATGTTGCAGTGATGTAGCTGGTTGCAGGAGAAGCTTCTTTCAAGATAAGTATCTCTATGTTAATCTCTGCATTTGTAACTACTTGATGACATATGATGAACATGTTTAACATGTTGAATGGATGAATGGATTCCGCTGTATAATTGCAATTGTTTGCATCTGTGTATGTTTTCTTTTAATGCATTTTAAAATTAATTTATAAGGCTTAGATTTCCAAATTGGTGATGGATTAAATGACCAAATATGTCTAAGACTTCAGTTAACAGGTCAAATTTCCTTACAGAAGTCTCCTTCCGCAACTCTCCCTTCCAAAACTTGCGGGATGCCAAATGTGGGGTGCAGAAATGTCCTTTTGTAAATTCCATTTTCCGTAGATTTCCTTCCACAACTCTCCTTTTCGCAACTTGTGGGATGCGGGATGCGGTTTCCCAAACTCTCTTTTCTGCAACTACATGGATCCGCAACGGACCATTCTGCATGCATGATGCGGGATGTAGGATGCGGGATCGCAATTTCCATATTCCCCGATTCCACAAACTCAAGATTTCTGCATCATCGATTCTTGCGAGTTAATTCTCAGCCATTGATATTTTCTGAGATGCGGGACATATGGTGACCATCAATTTTTATCATGATCATTCTCCGCCATTTGATCTCCTCTTAGATATTTCTTCGTAGATCGTCAAATTGATCACTAAAAGGATCAATTTCTATGCTATTGGGAAGTTGGATAATTTATAGACAGACTTGAATAAAGTAAATGGAAGATGAATTCACGCCTCTATAGAGTTCTGCAAAAATCAGAAATCCACAAAGAATGCAATGAACTTCAAGCTATATGTTCCTGCATTGATTGGGTAGTAGAAATGGTGGCGCTCTCTGTCTCTGGCGAATGGGAGGGGATGTGACAACATGACTATTGAAAATTGTTTCCACAACCATGCCCTAGGTTTCAAAGAAGAACAAAGGTTCTTTAAGAAATTTTCAATTCCGCATGATAATCAGAGTATGGGTATGTGACATCCTCTATTGTAACCTCTCCTTGACCATTGAATCTTGGGAGATGCTTTTGATAGTCTCCACCAGGAAGAGCTTAGAGGTTGGGATAAGACTAATGGGGTATCTAGTAGCTACTATGGAATCCATCATATTAGGAGGTTGAGCTTCCATATTTGGAGAAGCCTGTGAAGGAGTTTTTTGAACTTGAAAATTTGATGGTTGAATACGAAAATGTGATAAATTAAGAGGTTTATTAAGAGGCTTATAAACCTCATCAGGAAACAATGGTGTAGGATTTGTTGGAACAAACCACCCAACAAAGCCTTTTCGATAGGGGTTCCCACTCTATCGACACTCACCCTACGCGATCTCCCTGAGCACCAGCCCAGACAGGTTTTACCCTTCCTGGAAACACCCACGGAGTGGATGAAGTCTCACCTGAGATGTTCGAAGGAGAGCTGTTGGAACCAAGTTTCTACAGTAAGGAGGAGGATTTAGGGCAGCATCGGTTCATCATATTAGCTATCCTACCTAATAGAACCATTGATCAGACATCACATCATTCATAACAGATATACCACTACAACCATAGATCTAACAGATTGCATCATTCATTTATTCATCACAGCAATATCACATTAATTATTCATAAAACATAACCATCAGACATTCATCATTGACATCGCGACACATAAAACCAGAAAGAGACAAAAGACAATAGTGATTCAGCTCAACATTTGTCATATCATATTACTTGCTACACAACAGATCCAAAACAACAACTGCCTTTCTCCACACTGAGAGAAAAATCGACCCACAAGATCACATACTGATAACACAAGATTCAATCTCTCACTTGATATCTTCTACAACTTGTTTTTTTCATTTGCAATTCTAATTCTATATATAGGCTTGTGCCTTTACATTCATGGTCCACTTCTAACTAAATCCTAATTGATTTAATCACTAATGACCTATATCCAAAAAATGTTGTCAACTGATACAAAAAGATGCATAAAATATTCAAAAACTGTTTGTTTTCTTCCCATCACGCTATCTTTGCCTTGTGCGGTGTTGAATGAGCTTGTGCAGCCTCTACGGTGCTGCGTAACTCACTTACCCCAAAACCCCTACCAACAGGCCCCTGACAAAGTTTTGTGGCTCATCCTTGGGCCACATCAGATGGAAAGGGTGTACCTCATCATCTTCCTCTTGAATTCCTCGTACTGCTATGAGATCTCCTCGACCTATGCTTCAACGTTTTCAGCTTCATCCTTACAACCAAGCATGTCCTTCTTCACAGGGTTCTCCACCAACTTGGTATTCACTATCTTCTTGGCATCTTGCATAGCCTACGGTGCGGTGACTACTTTAATAGCCAACTGTGCTCCAATCTCTTGGAACTCATCTAGTTTGGTGCTGTCATTCTTGTGCCTTTGTGGCTCTTTGTTGCAATTCTCTTAGCTCAGTGGAATGCGTAAGCTGAATCACGGGTGGCATTGTTCTTAATGTCATATTCAACATTGTCAACTGTCCTTTAAATTCTTGTGCTTTCTTGGTCAGTTGGTCTAATTTCTCATCTTGGATGACACTTCCCAAAAATTGTGTCATGGCCTCCGAGATATTCTTTGCTTCTCGTTCCATCGCTCCAAAATGTGTCGCAATCACTTCAATGGAATTCTTTCACTCCGCAACCTGCTCTGGTGGCGTTTCTGAGTAGACCATAGCATTGAGCAGATTTTTGGATAGCTGGAGATGGAATATGACCTCGCCCAGTTGCTTGGATTTGGTGACTGCATCGAGTTCCACCATGATTTCATATATTTTCATTTCTGATCAAGAGCCGCTTCTACCTTACCTCTACTCACAACGAGCTATGCATTCTCGAAAATCAGGTGGTCAGTCTGCTTTTTTAGATCAATGATCTCTTCAGTATTTTTCCTCTTCATCTCATCCTATGCCATCTGCAATGCTGTGACCTCCTGTGCTTTTGCAGCTGCTACCTACTCCTTCACTTGGCGCAAATCCTCAACCTTTGTATTTAGCTTCATAGCTTCCTCATGTGACTACAAGTACCCATCATAGAGCACTTTCTGCCTATCGACCAAATCCTGGTTGGTGACCTGCTGCATGTGTACAATGGTCTAGGTCTATAGATTATTGATATCCACTACAACACCCTGCAACTGCTGCAAGGAGGAGTTCACATTCTCACTTCCTACGTCGATTGCAATCATGGGAACCTAAACATTCCTGGCCTGCAACTAAGTGCTAATTGACGGGAGTTCCTGCACAGTGGCACTCTCCAGTGTTGCCTTCGTGATGGCATCATAAATATAATATAAATTTTTCTCTTACCATAGCAAAGCCTTCATGGTTGGGCTGGCACATTCCTTGCACAACAGCGTCAGATGAATCCATGAAAGCCTTAATGAGCCATTGCAATTGGGATTCCAACGCTAATATGGAGTTTTTTCCCGCATCAAACTCAATGTGTCGTTTGGTTCTTCCCTCCTCGAGGATGCATTGGGATTCTCGATCAGTGTCGATCGATCACTCTCCCTATGAGTCATGAGTACTCTAGTCTTCTCGCACAAGCTATATAGGGGCATCTGTTAGCGGTCCGGTCGATATTTCTTCGGCACTAACTGGTTCACACCATTCAGCAGGCCAGTCCTGAACTACGGATTCCACTTCATAATCAGTCAATTTATAGGCCATTAGAAACCATTTCCTATCAAGGTCTCATCATTCCTAGATATGTATTGAATGGGGTATGATGGAAAACTGCATGATCCTTTGATATTTTACTACTCTTGCATCTGACAAGTGCATAATTTTGACTGCTGCAGCTTGTAGTGCTCCCCAGTAGATCTAGAAGTGGATCACACAATAATTTTTCCAATTGGTCTCCTTTACCCACCATAAATTTTGGTATCATGCTCCTTCGCACACCTTAACCGCTTCAATAGACATAGGCTAGTAGTATTCTAGATCCATCCAAACCACTAAAGCAATGAGGATCAACATTCAACTATAAGAGAAAGGATGCTCCCCAACCTGAGTTGCAAACACATATTCCATTAGTTGATTTAATAAGAAGAGGGACCAATTCATTTGGACTCCCTCAGCACACTGCTGCGCACAAGAAATCACCCCCAAATCGCATTGGACTAGGCGATTCTTCCAAATAGTTTTACTAGCTAAGATATGGACACACACATACGCACTGCTTGATCATTGATGCTGTCGATGCGATATGCTTGACCATCCCGCTGCAATCCGTATCTCTCCTTCAGTTGCTGAGAAAGCTTCTTGTCATTGTCTCTTCCTTTGATATATTGGGTGGGGTTTGTCCCAACGTTTGGCAGCCCCGTGATCTCTGAAATCATGTCCACTGTAACTGTAATTGGTATACCCAACTACAATGTGTCGCCATGAAAACATGACAACAACTATTTGATGCATGCATGCACTTCATTCAACTATCCGAAATGGGGCATGTTGATAAGCCTCAATAACCTAGATTTACTCAATCCTTGCACCCATGGGTATGGAATACGCTCGATGGGTGCGCATGGAACCGAAGGAAAGGACACGTAGGGATATTCCACTATGTACTTCAATAGAAACAAGTCATGGTCCCCATAATTCATCTTGATCAAGGTGGGGATAATGTCCACAGTGCACGGCATCCCTTCCAGCAGCGACGGTGCTTTCAACTAGTACTTCTGATTTTTTGTTAACTGCCGGGGATTTGAACTAGGCCACGTAGGAGCGAAATATCTATGGATATCATTGATGGACATGCCCCTGGGAACTGCATACTCAATAGCTCCTGAATTGGATGGTCTCATCTATGCAGTTCCCTCCCCTGCATCTTAATGGAAGTGCGCGTCTGCCTCTTCTGCAACAGCGTTGATCCTGGCTCATGAGCCTTCATGTTGCATCGAGGGATTGAAGATGATTTGACTGACATACTCATGATTTATTCCACTATGGCAGTTGGATGGATGGGTGAATCCTACTCACTTTAAATATCCAGAGTTTTGGGGTTGCTTAGCATGTCGCACCAACAAACCTTACTAAGTGATCTAACACGCCCCAATCACATACCCTAGTTGCTGCTCACAATTCTTCCAACCCACTCAACTCTGTAGTTCACTCAAATCGAGTGAACACAATGATGCCTTCATCCTACATCCCTCACCGTTTTATAGTGAATAACTAATATATCTTCATCATTGCCAAATACATCGTAGCCATCATTACCAAATCCTGCATTAACTACCCAAATCTGCTGGCGATCCTGGCATGCTAATGGTTGTATCAGCCATAAATGCGCATTTCTTCAATGAGTGCTATTGGCTAACTGCTATTCACTGTCTACATTTATTACTAATTTGACCAAATCGTAGCCTTGTGGCTGTCACAGTATCTCTATGTAACTGCTCTACTGACTCCTATACTTTCGCAGCCGCTTCCTCTTGGTGCGCCCTTCTGTTCTCTATCTATCCTATCTTATTTTATTTTTTATTCTGCAGTGCTTTAGGAAGTGTGCACCTTCATCCCTGTCCTATAGGGCTTCAAGTGACTACCGTTCATGAGGTTCGACAACACTGCCCCATATAACTACTTCCATTGAACTGCACCCCCATAAGTAATGGACTGAACGAGATATGGGCCTAACCAGTGAATTTGTAACTTACTTGGATGATTCATGAACTTGATGTCATATAACAACACCAAATATCCTTCTGAGAATTGTTTGTTTTTGATGTGGTGGTCATGCCATGCCTTAAGTCGATCCTTCTCAACACGCTATTGGAAGCCTGCGATAAAGAAGTCCTCTTCTAATTGGACTAGTTGTGTTGCTTGCTCCTTAAGTGTTGCTTCATTGGCCATACCAGTTGCTGCTGCAATGCACAGACTAGGAACAATGTACTCCATAGGAATGACTACCTCTTTCCCATATACCAATTTGAACGACGTCTACCCCGTTAGTCTCTTGTAAGTGGTGCGATATTCCCATAGTACTGCAGGAATCTTTAAATCCCACTCATCACAACTATCGTTACATACCATTGTCAGTGTGGTTTCCAAGATTTTGTTGAAGGCTTCTACGGTTCCATTTGCCTATGGATGATATGGGGTACTTTTCTTATGTTTTACCTACAATTCTTTCGTTAGTGTTGTTACTGTGTAGTTGATAAAGTGATTGCCCTGGTCGCTCATCAGTATCCTAGGGCATCCAAATCGTGTCACAATGTTTTCAAATATGAACTTTGCTACTGTCATAGCAGTGCACTCCACAACTAGTGTATCCTCCTACCACCTTGTCATATATTCCATCATTGTGAAGATGTATCACGCACCAGTTCGCTTTTCTGGCGGGTTGATTGGTATGATAAATTCCACAACCCATTTATCAAAAGGTTGCAAAGTTACCTGCACTACAAGTGACATCTCATCTCATTGCGATGGTTTCCTAATGCGTTGGAAGCTCCACACATAGTATGTAACATCATTATGCAAAGTAGGCTACCATATCCCAGTGCCCAATACCTTATGCACAGTATCCCATCCTCCATAATGTCCACCCGCAACTCTTGAATGTACTTTTTCCAGAATTTGTCCTTGTTGATGAGGTAGAACACACTATTGTAGAATCTCATCAAGTCCAAGTTTGTATAAGTGCCTAGCGATCAACTAGAAATATGAAGCCTTCACTACCAACTGCTTCTTCTGACTGGTTGACATTTCCTCTGCCACAAATATGGTTTCCAAGAACTGAATTATTGGTGCATAATGGTCGTCTGCAATATCAACTCAAAACAACTCCGCATCCGACCATCCATCATAAATATTGGTGGGATCTTCTCCTATTTCAATGTGGGACAGATGATCAAGACCATCATTCAAGCATCCTAGCTTCATGATTATTTAAAAATCAATCTCCTGAAAGAGAAGTAGCTAGCAACATTACCTCCCCCCCAACACAGGTTTATTAACTAGATATTTCAAAGCCGAATGGTTAATGAAAATTTTGAAAATATCACCTAAGAGATAATTCCTGAACTTTTACAGTGCATATACCATTTCCAACCCCTCTATTTTTGTGGTCATGTAATTCTTCTCAGCAAAGGATAACTTCCTGCTAGTGAAGGAAATCAGGTGATCCAGATATCCTTCTTCTAGTTGTGAGAGTACCACTCCCAGCACAATGGATGAGGCATTGACATTTACATGGAACGCCTTGTTCCAATTGAGGAACACAAGTATGGGTGTTGAATCCATCTTGGCCTTCAATGTGTCGAAGCTACTTTGACACTCTTGGATCCATATGAATGCAACATCCTTCTTTAACATTTTCTCCATGGGGGCAATAATCACAACATAATCACGGATGAACTTGCGATAGTTCCCAATGTGTCCCACTGTCGCTCTAAGAATATTCATATTTGTAGGCGACAGAAGGCTTAGAATGAGCACAATCTTTGCTCGATCAACCAAGATCCCCTCCTTACAAATGATATGACCCAACAATATCCCAAAAGGTGTGCAGAAGATGCACTTCTTGGAATTTAATGTGATCTGATGTTGTCGACAATTTTCCAGCATCAAGCGCAGGTTTTCAAAGTGATCCTTAATCAACCTGTATACTGTCCAAACATCTATATATACTTGTAGGAATTTCTGAATAAAATATTTGAATACAGCGACAACGACTTGATAGAATATCGCTTGTGCATTCTTCAACCCAAAGGGCATCACCGTGTATTCAAAACAACCCCATTCGGTGACAAATGTGGTTTTATGGCGGTCTTCCTTGGCGATTCTTATCTGGTGATAACCAGAAGATGAGTCTGTAAAAGAGTACATTTCTTGATCGCCTACTCCTTCAAAAACCTCATCAGTGAATGGTGTTGGAAAGGGATCATGCATGCAAGCATCATTCAACTTTCTTAGATCGACATAGATTCGTACGTCGACAGTTTTCTTGTCCTGGACTACCATAAGGCTTATCCATTTTGATTCTTCTCCTGGCTCAATGATTCCTGTGTCCAACATTCGATCAAGCTTAGCCTTGACTCTTTCTTTGTATCGTAGATTTAGGCGATACGGTCACTACCTCACTAGTTTTGCATCCGAATTTAGTGGGATTCTCATTTCCCCTAAGTCACCAAGTATATCCTTCATCTCTGAGAACTTTTTTGAGAATAGGTCCTAAAATTCATGTACAAGATCCATGATTTTTGCCATAGTTTTCTCATCCCAATAGTCCCCAATATTTGCAAACTTTGTATTTTCATCCATCCCAATGTTAACTTTTCTGATCTTCAGTGGCTGATTCATAGGGTCAGTTGGTATGTCTGGTGCTGCAACGTTTCTGCTTCCTTTTGACTCTAGAATAGTAATATTTCGAATCTCTTTGTCATCCTCAGGCTCACCAGATATATTATAAGATTCCATCATTGATTGCATATGGCACGGTGCGTACGGGTCTACTGGATATGCAACTAGTACAACTTATAGGACCACATTGTGGATGATATGAAGTGTGTTTTAGACATTAGGATTGGCATCCTTGAAACTAAAGGTCTGTGCCAATAAACCCATCAACTCCTCCCATGTGGTTATTGTTCTATGCAGCTCCAGGGATATGTACCATGACCTTGGCATTTCATCCAGTGTGTGAATAGAAGAATGGACCCATTCATCCTTGGGTCACGATGCCCACAGAGTGTGGCATTCCCTCAGATGGCTATAAGGGTCATTTTTTCCATCTATCTCCTAGTGTGATATACCTCCATATCTCCAAAGTGCATGGTCATCAACCATCGACACTGTGCCCATTCATGAATGGTCTCCTTATGAGCTTCCCACCAACATGCCGGATTGTCCTTCAGTGCTTCTCCTAATTCTAACAAGCACTAATATTGAGATACCTTTGCTTAAAACTCCTTGAGGAACCCAAGTAGTTTCGATATTCCTTCATAAATTGGCAACTCAATGATCTCAGTCATGACATGGCAGAGCGACTGCATGATCAACCCACAATTTCTAAATGATACTTCATGCATTCAGTTTTACCAATTTTCCAGTGCATCATCATAATCAGAGGATGCAGAGCTAGTGCTGCGCCAACCCAGTTCTCCTTTAGCAGTAGGATGCAAATAATATTTAGAAATATTGTAAGCGTGATCCCATCCTCCAACAACATCATATTTAACAGGTTCAATATATCGCCTTCCTTGATTAGGATCCATAGGGGCGATGACTCAGATATCGTGGTTCTCAAATGTCATCAACCACTTCTTAAAATTGATCATGACCATGCTATCATTAACCCATCCAATCCCTAGCATTGTGGGATAGGAGACTCCTCCATCAATGAATTTGATTACATCGAAATCAACACAAGTCCTCATACCTTCGACATCTACAACCAAATTTGACACACGACCGATTGGTTGGACTTTGGCCTGATTAGCCAATCTCAGCTGCACTAGGGACCAACCAAGTGCCAGTTGCCCCATATTTTTCCACATCTATTTTGTCAGGATATTTACATCTGACCCAATATCCAAAATAACTGAATCAACTTCATAGTCCCCAATATGGATGTTCATTTGCATTTCCTTGCCTGTCTTTTTCTTTTGTAAAGAATTCACCGCTGACCTACAACTCTCTATCTAGATGGTGCAACAACTTCTCCATATGAACTAGAGCATCGAGATCTCTTTCCAGGGATAAAAAACTCTCGAAGAAATTTTGTAAAGTACCATACTGCCAGTATGGTCCAGCCTCTAACAAAGAATCAAAAGCAGAAGGAATGCCAAAAATAGGTGTCTTAATAGGATTTCTCCCAATCGCCTCATGAGCCTCGAAAAGGTGTCTCTCTCAGTCACAATATCAAAACGTACTTTCTTTTTTCCAGCTAGTCGAAATTTTGGATGTGGTCCATATTCTCCAGTCGTCACGCCTCCTTGAGTGACAATCCCAACATCAACATCCTCTGTTCGCAGTTCTGTTAGAATTGTCACAACCGTCATCCCTTGATTTTGGTTCTGTGGCAGAGGCTAGTTCAGAGGTGGATTTTGGTTCAGCAGTGGATTCATAAGCTGATTTACATTTTGATTTTGTACTGGAATCTGAATCTAGGCCTGGAACTGGTTCTAATTCTACAATAGAGGAACATTTTTCGTCTTGCCATTTCACAATTAGATGAGAGAAATTCTCAAAAGTATGATCGCTTATCGTGGACTATACACAATGTAAATGAGGATAATCCCTTTGATAGTTCCCAAATGTCCCACAGTTGTAACACTGCATTGATGCACGATCCCATCCTCCTCGTCGACCGAAATCTCCTCTCCCCCTAAATCCTCCGTGGAATCCTCCTTGTTGCTGGTACTGTGGTTGAGTTACTTTCTACTGATATTGGGGTTGGGCCACTTGCTGCTATGGGGGATTTTTCTGCTACTAGATGTAGTGCGCTGCTTGGACATACTACGGCAGCTATAGTGGAGCCATTGGAATCTGCAGTCGTGACGCAAACTACGGTTGTGGCGCAAATTGTGATTGTGACATGAGTTGCAGATGTGATAGAATAAAATACATCTGTGGTGGTGACATATAATGGATATGAGGTGGCAGCTATACCACCTATGGCTGCGGTCATTGTAGCATGCGTGGATCTTCACCTTCCATTAAATATGAATTGTATATCTGCTCTTGAAGCAGATCATAAGTTCAACAGTCCTTATCCTCATGCAAAACTGAGCGACAAAATGTGCAATATAATCTTGCTGGCTTCGTAATCATTTTATGCATGTAGGTACAGTATTCATGTCGATGCCCATATACTTGACATATGTGACACCATGGAACACCACTGTAACTCAGCAGATTTGGTGCTCCTGAGAGTAGATAATTTTGGAAGGTAGGACAAGTATCTTTGGTGTGTCCACCCAATGACACCGAGTGCACCACAAGTCATCTTATTCCTCTTTCATCTCCTTGATGTCCTACAATTAAAGCGTCAGGTTATCCATCTGCTCCTAGATTTGGTTCATGCCAACAACATCTTCTCTGACAAGTAAATCTTCTAGCTTCATTGCAATTTCCAGAGCCTCTCTCTGTGTCGCAATCTTTTGTTGCATCAATGGATGTCGGATATGAGGGACCGAAACCACAATGAACCATTCTTTGTTTTTGACGTCACTCATATCGAAGTTGACCCGTGTCTTCAGTGTCTTAAACATCTGGTCAAAGTCCCAAACCATCTCATTAGGGGATTGTTTAATTTCCTTTAGTTCCATAATGTACTATGCTTCATATTTTGGTTTCTTGAATTCTTCAAGCATTGCTTCCAAATCTCATCCAAATTCTTCGTAGTGGTCCCTTGTGGAACCTGTATGAATCTCATATAAAAATTGAGCGCATGACCCCAAAGGGTGGTCACTAATTGGCCTTTCTTTACATCATCATCTGTAGTCTGTCTGGCAGTCTAGACTGCCTCACATAAAAACAAATATTTCTCTGAGTCATCAGTGTTGTTTCCATGGAACATAGGTAGCTTCATATCATATCCCACCATCCTAGGCCTTCTTCCTATAGATGTTTCTTTACTACTGGATGTTGCTTGGCACGTCGGGAATGTCGACATAGATTGCGTATATTTTCCTGAGGGT
The DNA here is from genome assembly GCA_001517045.1 of Pseudotsuga menziesii. Taxonomy (NCBI): domain Eukaryota; kingdom Viridiplantae; phylum Streptophyta; class Pinopsida; order Pinales; family Pinaceae; genus Pseudotsuga; species Pseudotsuga menziesii. The sequence goes on from LPNX011108276.1 coordinate 235,398, forward strand.
GGAGTAGTGCATGAAGGTGTTGACACGTTGCTACCAGGGCTTGACCTTTCTTCTACCCTAGGCGTAGCCTGGGTTTGCTCGTCCTCTTTGTCACTATAGGGTCGCTTAGTCCCGTGTGGTTGTCCTTCGTGGTCTTGCGTTCTGATTGTTGGAGAAACCCACCAACAAATCCTCATCAATAGGGGTTCTCACTCTATCGATGCCAAACCAGCACGATCTCCCTGAGCATCAACTAAGACATGTTTTACCCTACCCAACAACATCCACAAAGCGGAAGACGTCTCACTTGAGATGGTCAAGGGAGAGCTGTCAAAAATGAGTTTCTGGTAGTGAGGACGGAGGATATGGGATCTGATGGGGAGAAAACATAACTATTGGATCCATAACTATGCAGTTGACATTAAATAATTTCCACAACTACAGATTGCATCATACATTTTTCTCAATATTGCTAGTGGAGAAACATCAATCATAAACATATCGACTCATAATGCATGAAAAATGTAACAGACTTAAAACATATCACATCAACATCAATATAACGGAAATAGAATAAAATAGATCACAACATCATCATAGATCTAGATAACACCAATATCATCCTGAGACAGTTCCTCCTGACTCATCGAATTGCACCATTCATGGCTTGCCAATATTGAACAATATCATCCAATTCTTCCATCGTGACTATGTAAGCCAAAGGTAGCCATTGTCGGTTGGGGTCTCACCTTACCTGAATGTAAATAGAGTGGGGCTCTATGCCGAACCGAATAAGCCGCTGATACTTTGCTGCTACATAAGAAGATACTCGAGGAAGGATGATGGCTATAGCCTGCAGTGCTTCCCAATAAACCCAAAAATGAATGGCACAGTCCGCCTGTCAACTGGGCTCTTCAACCCACCATAAGTTCTGATATCATTCACCTCGGCACACCTTGACCACATCAACTGTCATTGGTTGATAGTATTCAGGTTCCATCCAAGCGACTAGTGCAATAAGAATCAACAACCAACTATATGAAAATGGTTTCCCAGTCTGAGCAGCAAGAATGCCTTCTAGAAACTGGTTCACCAAAAAGAAATACCAATTCATTTGCACTCCTTCAACACACTTCTAAGTGCATGCGACTGGTTGATTTCCCTGAACAACCTTACTCACCAGAATCCTTGCACCAATATGCACTGCTTGTGAGTTGATGTTATCAATACAGTAGGTGCGACCATCCCTCTATAGGCCAAAGTGCTCCTTCAGCTTCTTAGCAAGTTTCTTGTCGGTATCCCTCCCACAGATATACTGCATCGAATCTTCCCCATCCTTTGGCAATATTGTGATGCTCACAATTAACTCTACTGTAACAAGGATGGGCATATTCAACCAAAGCATCCTCCCATTAAAACAAGCCAAAAGTATTTTAATACACACATCGACTTCATTCAATCGCTCAAAATGAGGCATATTGATGAGCCTCAACAATCCATATTGGTCTAACCCACTTGCCCAAGGTTGAGTAATTCGCTGAATTGGGGCACCAGGCATCGTCGAGACTGACTCATAGGGATCATCCCTGACATATTTGAGTAACAACAAGTCATGATCTTCGAATTTCAACCTGATCAAAGAAGGGATGATGTCAACCGATCACATTATCCCTTCCGGCAGCAACGATAATTTTGGAGGATACTTCTGGCTTTTTGTCGGCTGCCTTGGATTTTCTCCTGGAATGTATAGGAGTGGCATACCCCGAAATATCATGAACAAAGATGCCCCTAGGTGCATTAGACTCAATAAATCTCGAGATCGATGGCCTAGTCTATGCAGTTCCTTCTACTTGCAGTCTCGGCAACGTGCGTGTTTTCCTATTTTGCGGCGGCATGGAATTAGGCTTCTAAGCCTGCTCCTTTCTCTTGGGGATAGACGATGAGCCAAATGTCATGCTCATGAATTCTTCTTCGAGAGGCATGGGCCAAATAGGGGACTCTTTTTCACTAGAAATCTCAATGGCGTCAAGGTTTCCCAGCATGCCTCATGCCCCAAACCTTACAATGTGCCCAACAAATCTAACCTTGTACTCTACATCTCACTCAAAAGTTCACAACACACTACAAAATTCACCCTTTGTTCAACACTCTGCTCGCACAACTGAACAATGCCATCCTCCCGTGTCTCGCACACTTTTTAATTACCATCTGCAATTTCGAACTCATCATTGCCAAATATACGATCACCATCATGACTAAATTCAGTAGTAATGACGCTAAATCTTCCACCAATCTTACTCTTCTAACGGTCGTATCAGCCATTAATGTGCAGTTCTTCGACAATTAGCACCACCAACTAACTATTTTAACAACCTGCATTTATTACTTGATTTGACCAACCCATAGCTCTGCAGCTGTCATAAGTGGTCGATCGACCATTACTACAAACTCGATCGACTATTACTACAAACTCTAACCTTGCGCAGCCTATTCCCCTGGGCTCACCTTTGTGCTTTGAAAAAAAATCTTCATTTTTTTTTCATAGTGTCTCAAGCAGTGCACATCTCTAGCCTCATCCGATAGGGCTTCAAGCAACTCCCATTGATGAGCATCGACAATACTGCACCATCTAATTTCTGTAACTGAACTACACTCCCAGAAGCAATGGAATGAATAAGATACGAACCTAACCAGTGCATTTGTAGCTTACTTGGATGCTTTATGAACTTACTGTCATATAACAGCACCAAATATCCTTCAGCAAACTAGTTTTTCTTAAAGTGGTGATCATGCCATGCCTTCTATCGATCCTTTACAACCTGCTGGTGGAAGCCAACAATAAAGTAGTCTTCTTCAAGTTGGATCAACCGTGCAATGCACTATTCTAATCCTTCTGCATCATCCATGCCCGTCGCCATGGCAATGCACACACTAGGAACAATGTACTCCACGGGCATGACTTCCTCTTGCCCATATACTATCTTGAATGGTGTTTGGCCTGTTAGCTGTTTACAAGTAGTGCAATAGGCCCATAGCACTGTGGGAATTTTCAGGTTACAATCATTACTGTTAGTATTACATACCTTAGTCAGCGTTGTTTCCAAGATTTTGTTGAATGCTTCGATAGTCCCATTCTCCTGTGGATGGTATGGTGTACTTCTCTGATGTTTCACTTGTAACTCCTTAGTTAGCGCTTTCACAGTCTGGTTGACGAAGTGACTGCCTTGGTCACTCATCAAAATCCTAGGACACCCAAACCATGTCACAATGTTTTCAAAGATGAACCTCGCTGCTGTCGCAGCTGTACAATCCACAACTAGTGTAGCTTCCACCCACCCGGTCAGATAGTCGGTTGTAGTAATGATGTATCGCACACTAGTCCTCTTCCCTGGTGGATTAATAGTACCCAAAAAATCCATGACCCACTTATCAAAATGTTGGAGAGTTAACTGCGCCACCAGCGGCATCTCATCCTGCCACGATGGCTTACCGACATGTTGGTAGACATCACAGCTCCTTGCATATTCTGCTGCATCATTATCCAACATAGGCCACCATAGCACGACGCACAACACTTTCCGCGCAGTATCCCAGCCTCCATAGTGACCTCCCGCAAGTCCTGCATGTGCTTCGTTTAGAATGGGTCCCTGCTCATGCGGTCAAATACCCTGTCGCAAGATTTCATCTGGTCCAAGCTTATATAAATGCCCAACAATTAGCTGAAAATCGAAAGCCTTTACTACCAGTTGATTCTTTTAGCTAGTCTACATGTCCTCCGGGGCGACACCAGTTGCCAAAAAATGAATAATTTGTGCATAGTCATCATCTGCAATGTCAACACAGAACAAATGCGCATCTGAAAATCCATCATCAATATTAGTCGTTTCTTCACCGTTCTCAATGAGAGACAGATGATCCGGACCGATGTTCAACTGTCCTCGCTTCACAACTATTTCGAAGTCTAACTCCTGGAAAAGTAACAGCCATCGACATATCTTCCCCCCTAATACAGGCTTATTGACCAGGTATTGAAAACTAGAATGATCGGTGAACATCTTGAAATGTTCACCCAACAAATAGTGCCTGAAATTTTGCAAGGAATAAACCATCGCAAGGCCTTCCCTTTCTGTCGTTGTATAATTTGTTTCAGAAAATGACAACGTTTTGCTGGAATATGTTATTGGATGATCCAGGTCTCCCTAACCTGGTTGTGCAAGAACAGCCCCCAACGCAATAGAAGAAGCATTGACATACATATGGAACTCCTTATTCCAATCAGGAAAAACTAGTATGGGCTCAAAGGCCATCTTGGCCTTCAAGGTGTCAAAACTTCCTTAGGATTCTTGAGTCCATTCATAAGCTGCATCCTTTTTCAGTAGTTTCTCCATGGGGGCAGTAATCACAGCGTATCCTTTCATAAACTTTTGATAGTAGCCCATATGCCCCAGCGTCACCCGAAGCATCTTTACATTCGTCGACGGCCGTAAAATGAGGATTAGCATGATCTTTGCTGGATCGACCAACATGCCTTCCTTGCATACTATGTTCCCAAGTAGCATTCCGAATGACGCACATAAAATACACTACTTAGAGTTTAATGTGATCTGATGCTGTCGACACCTTTCTAGCATCAGTCACAAGTTGTCGAGATGGTCCCTAATTATTCCATAGACATTCCAATCGTCCATATACACATGCAGCAACTTTTGAATAAAGTATTTAAATATAGGGACAACTACCCTAGAAAATATGGATGGTGCATTATTTAGCCCAAAAGGCATGACTGTATATTGAAAATAGCCCCACTCAGTGACAAACGTGGGCTTATGGTGATCCTCCTTTGCAATATGGATTTGTTAGTATCCTGAAAAACCATCCATGAAGGAATACATCTCCTGGCCTCCTACGCCTTCGAGCACTTCATATGTAAAAGGGGTCAAGAATGGGTCATGTATGCATGCATCATTCAACTTCTGTAGGTCGACGCAAATGAATATTTCTCCTATCTTTTTATCCTAAACCACCATAGCGCTTATCCACTTGGATTCTTCTACAGGCTCAATGATCCCAGCATCGAGCATCTGTTCTATCTCAACCTTCACACGGTCCTTGTATCATGGGCTCTGTTGATACAAACTCTATTGCACCGGTTCTGCATCTCGTTTCAACAAGATTTTCATTTCCCCTAGGTCTCCTAAAATCCCCTTCATCTTTGAAAACCATGTCGGAAAAGGTCCTAGAATTCATGCAGCACGTCCATGATCTTAGCCATGGTCTCCTCATCCTAGTAGTCCCTGACATTGGAAAATTTTGGGTTCTCTGCCGACCCAATGTTGAATTTCTGGATCCTCAGCAGCTAACTCATCAAGTTCATCATATGGTTGGGGTTGCAATATCGCAAATTCCTTCAGACTCTGGAATATTAACATTCTACAACTCATTGTCATCTTTAAGTGCCCCGGACAAGTTGTAGCACGTCATCATGGATTGGATGGAGCATTGCACATGTGGATCAATTGGGTATACGATAGGGATGACCTTTAGTACTATGTCATGGATGATTTGTAAAGCACTACATACCTCTGGGTTGACATCTTGGGAACTAAATTCTTCACGAAGCAAATAGACAACTCCTCCCAAGTGGTGATAGTTCTGCACAACTTTGCCACTACATACCAGGATCTCGACATATCTTCCAGAGTATGAAAGAAAGCGTGGACCCATTCATCTTTGGGTCACGATGCCCATAAATTCTGACACTTGATCAAATGACTAGTGGGATCATTCTTTCCGTCGTATCTCCCAGCATGATAGATCTATGACTCGCCGAAGCAGACCATCATTAATCTATGGCATTGTTCCCTATCATGGATCATCTAGTTTTATGTCACCCACCATCGATCCGGGGTATCCTTCAATGCAACCTCTAAGACCAAAATGCTTTGTGGTTGAAAAAAATTCCCTTCGAATTCTTAAAATAACTATGATAGTATTGACAATCCTTCATAAATGTGCAACACAATAGTATCAGTGGCTACGCGGCGAAGAGACTACGTGATCAACCCGCATTTCCTGAATGATACTTTATGCAATCTATTTGGCCAATTTTCCAGAGCATCGTCAGAGTCAGAGGACACATAATTAGCAGTGCACCATCTAAGTTCACCATCAACAGTCGGGTGAATATAATCCATAGAGATATTATAGGCATTGTCCCAAATCCTACCACCTTCATTCCTTACAGGTTCAATATACCTATGTACTTCTTGAGGGTCCATAGGTTCAATATACTGATTTTTCGCTGTCCTGATATCGCCTTCACTATGCAAATAAGAAATTGAGGCCTGTGGCCTCTATTTTTATTTTTTTTTGGTTTTACAAATCGCACTTGCAATTTTTAACTCTTTAAAAATGCATATGCGATATATTGCACATGCGATATATCACACATGCGATATTGATTAATTAACCTTAGCCTCATATTTGGGCTTGGGTTTTCCAAACGTAGCATCAATAACACATATGCATTATATATTTACATTTCAGAAGTGGGTTTCCAATTTCTAAAGTGCAACTAAAAAGTGGAACCAACTTTGTGTGAGCGCCCAAATGTTATTTACATGTAATTCATCTCACTGTCAGTAATATATGTGTGGGCGAATAGTGGATAGGGTGGACTATCTCTATCCACTCATTCATGGAATAAGTTTGTTAGAACTCAAATTTTGATCATTTTTCATGCTTATATCTTTTTATATGATCTTTGTGACATTCTCATACCCCTCATTCTGTATAACTTTTATTTAAACATTGACCCAAATTGATATCTAAAGGCCCAAAAATTGTCTTTAATAGTTCTCTTGTTTTTACTTAAGTTTTGAGAGTTTTAAATACAAAATCTCATTCATAATATTATACTATGAATTCTTGTACTAATGTTGATGTTCCAACACCAAGATGAGAAGAGTGGGATCATTTCAAGGACGATCACTCCATGGGAATATTCATAAATAACCAGAACATGCTCTCTTTCAGTTATGAGTAAATGTATTAACAACTTGCCTTGATCTAATGGCACTTCATGTCATGAGATTAAGGCAGTCAAAATGAATCATGATATTCTCTCCTACATTGGCACAATTGTTATGCCATCTCTCCTACTTCACATGGATATTAATTGTATCATTTATCTCTTATATTGATGCAGTAGATATACTCGACCCTTATGTAACTGATATATTAATTATGTTGTCTATTTTGGCATATGAGGAAGTACCAGAAAGCTAATATAATGGAAGTTCAAAATTATATATAAAGGATGGTTGAAATAATAAAATATATGTAGATGTAATGGGGACTAGATGATAGATAGAACAAAGCATAGAAGTATGTATTACATTTTTTTGCTGATGGAATAGAACATGCACAAATTACTTCTTTTAGCTTTTATCTCTGCTTGATTTTGAAGACCATTTATTAGTATGGATTGATTACCTAAAATATCAATGCAACTTGGATAGGAAGGCCCCCCTTCCCAGGTTCGTAGTGCATCTTAATGCATGATAGAATATTGTTGTAGATTCATTTAAAAAGTTTTGATTTATTTCTAGTAATTTGGTTTCAATTATGCTGATGATTCTTAAGTTTTGATTTGATTACAACAATTAAGGAGAGATGAATTGATAGTTGGCAACTTGAGTTGTTTTAATTCAATTTCCATTTCATAGCGTAGTGGGTTACATATTGGTTCAGTAAATTTAGATAAAGTGATGAAGCTTTGATATTATAAGGATTGGATTCTCGTTTAGTATCTTTCACATTTGAAAGTCACTACTAGTTTTAAGAACAAATTTGGTTTCATAGCAAAATATCAAATTAAAGTGATTCGATAGAAGTAATGATCTAGAACATCAAGTTTTGAGTTAAAGATTGAAAAGATCCTTATTTTGAGAAGTCAATGGAATTTGTTCCAGTCATGATGGCACTTATGAATTCATAATTCTCAGTTTTTTTGATGATAGTTCAAAGTTGGATATGATGAAGAAATGATAAATGAAGGAAATTTTTGGATCATTTTTCCTTTAAGAAACTAATCCAATTAGTAAATGGAATACATGATCATATTGATGACATCCAAATCTTGTTTTAGTTAAATTACTTCAAGTGGGATATTTTGATAATTCCATAATAGAGCAGTAGAAGCATTTTTCTTTTCAAAGTGAAACAAGTTGGGTGGTGTGAAAATTCAAGATTTTTTTATAGCAATATAGAAATACTCCATCCATGTACACATTGTATTGGTTCCTCTAAGTCTACCTTCCTAGGTTAAAAATTAAGTGTTAATATATATATGATATACATTTAGCCTAACATTTTTGGCGTCGTTGTCGGGGAGGTGCTAAAAATTATTGGAGAACAGATCTTGTGTTGTTTCTGCCAGAGGCTGGGGGGAGGAGGAATGGTAAGACGAAAGGTAAGAACCTACACATACACTATAGTGGGTTCCTCCAAATATTTTCCAAGTGTTTATATTTCAGTAGTCACTTTTGAATTAAGGAGTGCTTTAATTTCAACAGTGTGCAAGTGTGCCTTTCAGCAGTATGAGATTCCTTTTCAAGCAAGTTTTCTCTTGATTCAAGTAGAGTGAAGTTTTCTCAAGAAAGTTTTCAATCTAGTAGTGTTTGGTTACTTTTACAAGTTGTGGTGAGATTCAGTTTTGTTAAAGGTTTGTTTCCTTTACTTTCAGCAATCAGTGTGAGTTGTTGTGCAATATTAGTTTCAAAGTTGAGGATTTTTTTAAGGGTTAAGTGTATCTTTAGTTTTGGAGTTAAAGAGTTTTATTAATATTCTTGAAGGTTTTGTGGCTTGTAAAATTTTTGATTTCCAAGAATAGAATAAAATTCCCCATACTTTAGTAGAAAATGATTAGTAAAAACCAAAAAAAAGTACTCAGATGGATTCAAGAATTGTTGATAGAAGATGGATGTTGCTTCAACAACTTTATAATATGGAGCTTGAATATTTATCTGACTCATGAAGAAAAAAAAATCAACAGATCTAGAAGAATCCTTCAAGCATGCATGTCTACCTGCAAAAGAGGTCAAGAGAGTATAAATTTCATTAGATATAGTGCAAGCATTGGAACCAGGAAGTTAAGAGTTTCTTGCATGCTTACCTCCTATGGGTGGTCAAAGATATGAAGATCAAATATCTAAAGGTCTGTAGAGTATGGATAGTGATAGTATTGAAAATAAAGAGCACCATGGCATGCAAGATTTTATAGAAAATTGGTTTCAATCTATTATAAGGCCTCAAGAAAGATTCCTTATTGAACCTCACTTGGATCTAACAATAGACATCTTGGTGGTTTCTCATATCCACTCAAAATTTTAGGTACAATTCCTTTGTTTGTATATGAATTTTTTTTCTTTCTTGATGCGTGAATGGATACTCTAGAAATCAACCTTTACTTGAAGGAAGATTTGTTTCTTTAAGTAGGTAGGAATAAAATGTTGCAAGTAAAAATGTAGCAATACTTTATTTTCAAATAAATGCAAGAATAAGAAGTCGATAAGTTCGACATATTTGTTCTTATATAAAGTTCATATCAAAAGATGCTCTGCACCATTATTCCTCTACCTGAAATGGAATTCAACAATTCATATCGTTTCTTGGGGGACATCTTCAACAATTAATCATCAACTTCTTGGAGGAAACAATCACCATATATTCTTGATATACACATTTGGTACAGGTACAACAACAATATTGAGGTATGCACTTTTAAAAATATTGATTTGATTAAAATACAAGAAGGAAATTATGAACAAGTACAACCCTGTATCTAAATTGTGCTTAATTGATCTTCCTCATCTTGGTTATCCTTGATTGCCAAACCTCTTTTTCCCACCTTATTAAACCATTTGAAATTTTGAGTCCTTTTAGTGATTCAAAAATTTCTCTTTAATGGTATGCTAAGGTTTTCATAAGTCTGTAGAATCTTTTCATACAAAAATATTCTCTCCTATGCCTTACCTTTGCGAAACCTATTTCCAAATTATGCTAAATAAATCCTTTGCATATTAAATGGAAAGTGATATGAGTATTGGAACCAATCAAATATATTATGTTGGGATGTCCTATACCAAAACTATTATATCCCAAAATGACACATCTCTGTCTGTGACCACTTTCCCATGATTTCGTCGCATGACGACACTTCACGGAAGTCACTAAAAAAAACACCTAGATTAGAGGAGCCATATATGGAGTTTTGTAACTCTGTTTAATGTCTCCTCTATACCATTGGAAATTTTTATGAGTCAAGAACAACTTTGTAGAAGACTCCAAAACCTAGAAATGCCAATAACCACCCTAAAATTGATATTTTTTTATTTAACCGCAACTTTGCTTAAGTAAACCTGCATTTTCCACTATGCATTCGCGACATTGCATGCATGATACCCATGGTTACCTTCTATAGTGGTCAAAATAAATAAAAATATAAAAAATATTGAATTAGAGGTGGCTTGGGAGGTTGTGGAACTGAATTGGGAATTTGTCACTGACCCGTATTTGACCATATTTCTTCAGAAATGTAAAAAGAGAGGGAGAGAGGTCCATGAGAGGGGACTTGAACCTTTTCATTGTTATGATGGAGGAATTGAGACTCTCATTCCCCCTACATTTTCCCTAGATGTCATATCCTTGTGTTGTAAATTTTGTATGCTTAGTTGCTTGGAGAAGAGAAGCAGAAGAACCAGATCAAGGTTTTGTGAGGTGCGTAGCATGAGGAGAAGGTAATCTTTGTACTTCTTCCATGATTAATAAAGATATGATGCTCTTCATCTTCCAATCAATGTTTCTTGTATGTTGAATATTTGATTATGATTATATGATGTTGTTTATCTTATTAGGGTTTCATGTTTCATTGAACATAATCCCTTTCATATAGTCAAATCGGTTTGAGGAAGGTTAAGTTTGGTTTGCACGTGTCTTGGAGCAAGTGGAACAAGAAGAGGATTGAAGGGATGCTTAGATCAACCTTCATTGGAATAAGGTATGAACCCATATGATCTTTGAATCTTGTTCACATTTACTTGCAGAAATATATGCATCTATCTTTCAACCCTAGTATGTTGATGGCCTCTTAACCCCCAACCATAGGAACACTTTCCTCTACAATAGAACTAGCGAATCCACTAGGGAGAGACTTTTCTGTTTGGGTTTTATCTATATTTCCTCCAGTGTTTTTGAAGTTTTCAAGTCCTTATTGCAAGTTACGAGCAACCTTTAATTATGATAGGACACCTCCTCTACGTTTCTAGGCCATTTTTTGACCTTTTTGGATCTTTTTGCCACCCATTCACGCCCTCTACATGGTACATGGGTGAATTTAGGATACATTCACAACCCTATGTACTTTCAACCTATGAGCCACTCGTGTCCTAGAAATATAAAAACTCATGAATGCCCCTGAAACAATGTTTTTTCATCATTTTTGTGGTTTTTTTGGCTGTTTGAGGGCTGTTCGAAAGGTATTTTAGGGTCCTCTGCATGTGCATGAATATAGGGAGTGAGTTTCATCCCCATCAGGTAATATTTATCTATCATGTGATCCCTTTTTAAGCTCTTTAAATTTTTTTGCTGCCTTCCCCCCCACCTCCTTCTTTGGCTTGACCTTGTTGGACAAGGTGCTGAGCAGCCTTTATTTGTAGGTTTAGATTGATTATTGGGACTTCTTGACCCTCTTTTGTTTTAGTTTTATTTCTTGGACTGTTCATGCCAAAGTTGTTTCCTTGTTTACCTTTGCAAGCCTTCATTCCAAGAGAGGTTATATCCAGCCTTAGGGAAACCTAGGGTTTGTTAGTGGGGTATAGAGTAGTTGTCTATTTGCTTTGCTTACATTAATTGCTTGGATTAGTTGATAGGTTTTTTTTTTTCATATTATAAAAGAAAAGGAAAAGGAACATATAGTTTCTTTATATGCACATACATTAGGGTTTTAGTCTAAACTGCATTGCATGTCACTGTTCTTGAAAAAATAAAAATAATAATTTTCTTTCATGGATTTCAATTTTCAGTTGAAAAAGAAAGAGAAGTAGGTTTTATTTTGCTTTTCATGTTCTCTTTTGCTTGGTCATTTTGTTTCTACTGTTGATTAAAACACCATTGGTTTCACCTCCACCACCCCTTTGAGTAATCAATATCCCTTTAAAATAAACGTTTAATATCTAAAATATATTAGTAATTGTTTGTTTCTAGGGATGACACACACTAGTATAGGCTAGTGTTTTGGGTTAGGGATATCTTAACTACCCAAAAATTTAAACTCAAACATAGTCGCATGTCTTTAGTAAATCCAACTTCACAAATAAAGATACCGGAAAGATCCTCTCATGTAGGAGTCAAGCACGAGATCGTGCGATATTGAACATTTGGAGATACCCCTAGTCTACTTGCTAGAGAATACACCAGAGTTGTTGCACGTTTACGGACTCACCCAGTACCTCCTCCCGGCCCCATGCAGTTCCTTGTATTGCTTGAGTTTCGGGCTTAGCCACCCTTCCCATGTGCATCGGATGGACCTACAACTATTCCACCGACGTTTATTTGATATTTTTGTAGCTTTAAAATCTTGAAATCTACGACTCTTACACGGGTAGCAATGGAAGGCTATTTCCATTTCTCCTAGGGTAGACTTGGAAGGTAACCTCAGTTCACAATTTTGGAGGGAAGTTGGGTGATTCTAGGGCTTGCACCGAGAAAAATCACCATGAGACACCAAGTAAATACCCTTTGACCTTCACTGGTTTGTTCTAGGCCCTAATCATCCTAGAATCTCCTTTGGAAGACATCCTTTGCTTGTTTGGTCTTGATACTTAGGACATTTTCTACTGGTGTGCTCTTTGTACTATTGGTTACCAGTTGACCTCAGTTGTTGGTTAAGTAAGAAACTATGGATAACACCCCTATGGAAACTAATCAGGAGGCCCCCTTGCTAGGGACTCCTTGTAATTTTCCTCTCACAGGGAATGTTGGTGTTCCTTTTATGGCCACCTTGAATCTACCTAGATCCACCCTAGGGATACTAGTGTGGTTGTTTTCCACTCTAACTATATTGAATGGTCCTGATGCTTCTCAAGTAAGATCCTTATATCGAGGGCATACAAAAATTGCTTTCCCTTCACCTATAGTTTCATGTCCTCCTCCTTCTTCCTCATGCGGTGAATGTTCTGATACAAGTAACTGAGAGTCTAAAAGGAGTAAAAGAAGGAAGAATATGAAGAACAATCAAAATCAAGGGGGAAACCATTCAACCTCTCCAAGTCAAGTTGAACCCAACCACCCAGCCTCTAGAGGTCATGCTGGGGGAACCTATCCAACCTTTGCAGGCCATGTTGGATCTAAGCACAAGCACCTAACCTCCCGTAGTCAAGTTGATCTTCACCACTCAACCTTTGTAGGTCATGCTGATGGAACCCTTCCAACCTTTGCAAGTCATGTTGGATCAAGTAACTCAACCTTTTTACTTCATGCTGGGGATACCCCTCCAACCTCTGTAGGTCATGTTGGAACCCAGAACTCAATAGTTGCAAGTCAAGTTGATCCTCACCACCCAACCTCTGGAAGTCATGTTGCGGGCACTCACTCAACCTCTAATAGTCAAGTTGACCTAAACCAGCCAACCTCTCGAGGTCATGCTGGGGTTAAAAAAATATCTTCTGCTAGTCATGTTGGTCCCAACCACCCAACTTATGAAGGTTATGCTAGGGGAAGGCAATCAGCCAATGCAAGTCACCCTGACACCGTTGAGAAAACCACTCATTTGAAGCATAAGGCGAAGTTTCCTTCTACACTTTGTTGTTAGGATTGATAATCCTCCCTTGTCCATACTTAGTCTATTAGATTATATTTTCCTAACTTAGGAGTCATTAATTAATATTGGGTCCACTAGTACCATCGGGTCCACTTGGGCTATTGGTGCAACTAGTATCCTATCAGTAGAGTGTGGGGAACACATAGAGGTTAATTGCAACTGACTACATGTTCATGCATCAACTTAAGTGCCTCTAAGAACAATCCCTACAATTTAGTAGCGGATGGGAGTTCCACCACCAACCTCCTTCAGTTGTTGGTAGTTGGTAACTAGTAAAGCTAAGTTATGCTCCAGTTACATTCAGTTAGATGTCCTCATGTTCAGTTAGTGCCAGTCTTGCATGGTTTCATGTGGGTAGGCACTTATTCTCACCTACTTCTCACCTACCACATCAGTTTAACAAGTTTAATTGATTGAGAGACTGAATCAGGCATTTGGAGTTAGGCTAGTGAGCTCCAATAGTGATTTAGACACTTCTAGTTAGCCAGTTAGTAAGCATTGAGTTGTTATATTCAAATCCTATCCACATGATTCGAATTATCCTTTACGTAACATTAATGTATACTGCTGGAATTATTGAATTTTATTCTGTAATTATACTAAGTGATTCTTATACATTTCTTGTGAATTTTGTCTTCTTCAATGTGTATTTTTCATTCCATTACATGACATAATAATACAATTCAATTGCAATCATTTCCTAAAGATCAATGACACAATAATTCAAACATTTTATGATATCCTACTCGCTTACATCAAGTCTATCCAATATCCATTGTACACCAGAAGCATTTGAGTTTCCACATAAGTCCTGCAAAGTGTGCATTGCTAACTCTTGATTTGTTCAGAGAAGTCTCTGTGGGTGTGACGGACCCTGAGAAAGTGTAGATGTCGAGATGGAAGGATTGAGTTTTGACATGATTGTGAATTTTTTTTTATTTTGCAGTGTTTCTTATAGGTACTACGTAGCTTGATTGAATAATTCACTATTCAGAAGGAAGAATTGATGGATTCTATTACTTTCTTACCCCAGATCCTTACACCCTTCAACTATCTTGATTGAAGGGAAGATATGCAGGTCTCCTTGCATAAGCCTGGCTTGTATAGGGTGACTATGGGCAGAGAGACAAAACCTCATCATCCTACTGAGAAAAATAAGTTCTTGAACTGGTTAGATGAAGAATTTGGCTTCCTTTTCGATCACATCTCCAGGTATCTACTCTTTCATCTTGAGGGATTAAAGAATCCTAAAAAAAACTGGGAGAATCTTGAATTCTTGTTTGGAAAAAAAGATGATCTTCGGGGTTATATCTTGGAGAATGAGATAATAGCATTGCAACTCAACAGTTTCGAAACTATCCAACATTTTGTCACAAAATTCAAGTCTCTAGCACCACAATGTAAGCAATGCAAAATAAAGAGGAAGGATGAGCAGCTTGTGCTCTCCGTGGTCAGAAAAATCGGTTTCGAGTACTCTATCTTCATCTCTACCTTCCATTCTAGAAGAGCTTCCATCCCCAATTGGAAGATGCCTTCAGCTGATGGCTTTCCTAATCTTTAAATAAAGAGCATAATAAGTTGGTCCAAATAGGAGTACTCCAAGCTTCCAAGAACCAATCTCTACTGATGTCGGACTCAACCAATGTGTAATCTAAAGGGAAGCACAAGGGGAAGGAGCCTAAAGCATCTGATTCAAATCCAAAAGAGAGTTAGAAGTCTTCTGAAGGACCTTAAGGATCCAAGAACTTGGCATTGGGAAGTCGAGTGGCTCACTGTGGTCTGTTCCCATTGGAACCAAGATCCTCCTCTATGACCCGACTATTTGAGGGAACTTGGAAAGACTCCAAGTCTTGACTCTTCCACAATCCACTGAATCACTGAAAATCTTTGGATGGGAAAATTTTGTAGCTTCCCTTCTCTTGCAAATTTACCTAAACTTAGTTAATTTCATTCTTGTCGAAATAGAAATAAAACTAATTTTTTTTTGCATGATAAAATTCTTCGTGGTCTTGTATAAAAACTAGCATTTAAAGGACTCCAAAGGCTTCAAATTTGAAGCTTGACATTCAACTTTCCTCAAATATAGTACATTGATTTGAATCTAAATTCCATCGACTATAGAGGGAATCTTTAGGTAATGAAATTAAAAAGTGTTGTCTCTTATGCAACACATTTCATGCCTACAATTTCGCCAGCGATTCTAGAAAACCACTCCTTTAAGTTGTTCATAGAGTGATGCAAGCTTTCTCACCTTTATACGTTAACGACAAAACCGATGATCAAAGGTTGG
Organism: Pseudotsuga menziesii; assembly: GCA_001517045.1. Taxonomy (NCBI): domain Eukaryota; kingdom Viridiplantae; phylum Streptophyta; class Pinopsida; order Pinales; family Pinaceae; genus Pseudotsuga; species Pseudotsuga menziesii. The sequence continues at coordinate 251,546 of LPNX011108276.1, forward strand.
ACTTTAAAGACACCTACACTATGTATTTCTTTCTTTGTCTTAGCTTGCTGATCCCTTTCACACAATACACACGTGTCTTTAAAGTTTATTTATGGAGATAGCTGTTTCTAATCAAAACATCAATGAATACTAAGCTCTCTTCACCTAGTTG
>LPNX011108276.1:252272-273187 GCA_001517045.1 Pseudotsuga menziesii
GGCACTTTTATTGTCGCACCAAAGTGGAGTAGGCTGCTTCTGCTCGAATCCAAACTCTGAAAGGATCTGCCGAAGCCATAAAGCTTCCTAACTGGCATTAACTGCAGCTCAATATTCTGCTTCTACTGAAGAAAGAGAAAGAGCTTGTTGTTTCTTACAAGCCCAAGTGACAGGTCCAGATCCCAGACTGAAAACATAACCTGCAGTAGAATTTCGATCATCAGGATCACTGGCCCAATTTGAATCAGTGAAACCAACCAACAAAGGTTCCCCCCCCTGTACTGTAATGAATCCCAAACTGAATTGTACCTCGAATATATCGAAGTATTCTTTTTGTTGCTTTCCAGTGAATTTCATGAGGATTTTGCATATAACGGGCAACACGACGAACGGAAAAGGAAAGGTCAGGACATGAATGAGTCAAGTATAAAATAATACCAACAAGCTGACGATACAAGGTGGCATCTACTTCAGGGGAAGTACAAGTGGCAGAAATTTTGACTCCAGACTGGAAGGGAAAAGGGGCTGGTTTACAATCTTCCATGTGGAAGCGACGAAGAAGGTCACAAGTATACTTAGACTGGGAAATAAATATTCCTTCTTTGGTTTGCAAGACTTGGAGGCCAAGAATATAATGCAAATGTCCTAAGTTTGACATTTCAAAATTTTGCTTAAGACTGGATTTCACATGGGTTATAAGTTTAGGGTCACTACCAGTAAGGATAAGATCATCAACATAAAGAACAAGTATGATGAGATGGTTTCCTACTTTCTTGGTATAGACATTGGGGTCAGAATGACATCTAGAAAAACCAGTGTCAAGGAGAAAGCTATCCATTTTGGCATACCAAGCTCTAGGAGCTTGCTTAAGGCCATATAAGGATTTCTTAAGGAGACAAACAAGGCTAGAGTTATTCTGAACATATCTAGGAGGTTGTTCCATGTAAATTTCCTCATGTAAATCACCATGTAAGAAGGAATACTTGACATCCATTTGATGGAATTCCCAGTTATGTAAGGCTGCAAGGGAAAGAACAAGGTTGATGGAGTTCAGTATTGCTACAGGGGCAAAGGTTTCATTGTAGTCAATCCCTTCAACTTGGGAGAAACCTTTGGCAACTAACCTTGCCTTAAGTCTTTCAACACTTCCATTTGATGCATACTTAGTTCTGTAGACCCATTTACATATGACAAGTTTTCTTCCTTTTGGAAGAGGAACAAGATCCCAAGTATAGTTCACCATTAAGGAACGATATTCTTCATCCATAGTTGCATCCCAATCTGGATTTCCTGAAACTTATGCAAAAGTTTCTGGATCATGATTCTAGGAAACTTGAGCCAAAAGAGAAGAGACTCACTGAAATTGAAAACGTGTTCGACATTGATCTCTAGGATCACCGGCAAGATCATCAGCTACTTCACATGTTGAATGGACCCATCGAGGAAGTATTGGTGTTGGTGCAATTGGAGGAACATGAGCAGGTGGAGGTGGATTTTCATCCTCACCGTCATCATCAGAAACTAGAGTTGGAAACCTGTCAAGGAAGTTGGAAGAAGAAGAAGAAGGAACAATCGCCGAATCAAGCTCGCAGGCCAAAGATGGCACACCCGCCAAGATAGGCACGTAGGCCAAGAGATCTTCATCAAATTTAACATCTCTTCTAATGGTTATATCATGTGAATGGGGTTTAAGAATTATATAACCTTTTACATCTTCAGAATGTCCAACAAATATGCACTTTTCACTTTTAGGCTGCAATGCTTTCCGTTTTTCATCCGGAATGTGAGCCCATGCTTCACAACCAAACACACAAAAGTGACTTACATCTGGTTTAATTTTACTCCATGCTTCTTCTGGTGTTATACCTTGTAAAAATTTCGTGGGTGTGTGATTAACTATGTAATTTGCACAATTTATGGCCTCAGCCCAATATTGATGACTTAGTCCCTTAGATTGGATCATACAATCAACCCTTTCTTTTAAAGTGTGGTTCTTCCATTCAGCTACACCATTTTTTTGAGGTGTATATAGAACAGTGTGCTGTTGTTGGATTCCTTGTTCAGTGCAGAAAGCAGTGAACTTGTTGTTAACATATTCTCCTCCATTGTTAGATCTTAACTTAATAATTTGATGACCAGATTGTTTTTCAACAAGGGCCTTGTAGGCCAAGAACATGTTAAATACTTCACTCTTAAGTTTTAGGAAGTAAACCCAAGTGCGTCTGGAGTATTCATCAATGAAAGTTAAGAAACATTTGAAACCAAAAAACGAAACAAATGGAAGAGAACCACACAAGTCACTATGCACAAGCTCCAAAGGAGCCGAGGCGTGCCAAGAGGCATGTTTGTCAAAACTGTCCTGATGATGTTTTTCGAGTACACAACCGAAACAAACACCATCCTTGCAAAATACCATTGGAAGACCAGTCACCATATTGTCTTTACATAGTTGTTGCAATGAGCGATAATTTAAGTGACCAAATTGCTCACGCCAAAGTTTTCTCAAGTTATCACTATGAGCAACAAAAAATGAAGGAAAAGGTGATGACCCAAAGTTGTTAAATTTGTACAACCTGGTAATATCATCAACAGTTCTAGTAGCAAAGACATTTTGAGGATTTTTAAAATCCTTGATTACAACTTGGTGAGGTGTAAAAGTCACAGTTTTACCTTCACCTGAATGAGTATTTTGATAGACTGATAACAAAATGCAGTAAATTTTTGGAACACATAGTACATCACTGAAATGACCATTTTCTACTGGAATTGTTCCAGATCCTACGACAATTAGAGATCTATCATCACCAACAAATAGTTATTTGGTGTTACAATCATGCATAGTAGAAAATATGGCTTGATCCTTAGCCATATGATAAGATGCTCCAGAATCAATAAGCCATTCATTTGAAGTAGAAGAAGAAGATGCATTATAAGAGTAACCAGAAGCACAAAGTGCATGCCCATGGAAGTTATATTCTGAAGATGAATCTATGCTGATGTGGTGCTTCATTATTGTTGCTTCCAAGGCTGCCATCTTCTTGAAACACTTAGATTCATCATGATTATCTTTCCGACAAAAATTGCAATGACGCTCAGTCTTATTTCCTTTTTTCCTGGATCCTTTGTCATTTTTTAAAGAAGGAGCTGACTGAGAAGGTTTGGGACCCTTGTTGTTTGGCTTATTATTGTGAAAATTTATTTCTTGGGAGGCTTGGCATTTTCTTTCTGTTGGGACAATAAGGCTTTCCCAGATGTATCTGCATTGTTAATTATTCCAAGATGAATGAACTTATCTTGCTCTCTAATTAAGGAATCAAAAAAGGATTCAAGAGTAGGCTCTTGATAGCTAGCTATAGTCAATGATTCTTTCATGGAGTAGAATCTAGATACAAAAATAGAATATGTAGGTCCAAGTTTGGAAAGAATATGATAAATACATTGTTTGTCTTCTTTCTGAATCTTGCATTATGCACATAAGAGTCTAAGAGTTTTATACTTAGATAAATAGTCTTGAATGCATGAAAAATCATTTGGATTCAAGGAAAGCAAATCATTCTCAAGTTGATGACCCCGAATTTCATTGTGTTTACCAAACACAGATTCCAACTTTTCCCAAGCTTTATTAGGTTCATCAATTCCAGATATGTGGAATCGCAAATCAGTAGAGATTGACATCCCAATCAATCCATGAGCTTCATCACATTTATTTTCCCATTTAATTTTCTTATCATCATCAGTGGGTTCTGTTTCTTTCCCTGAAGTTATCCTGAAAAGTCCGTTACTTCATAGAACATCCTCCATACAAGATTTCCATGAGAAATAGTTATAATTTGTAAGTATAATATCACAGGGGGCAGCCATACTGTAAAATAAAGGCTGAAAAAACAGAAACTAACTGTCTGGTTACAAAGAGCTCGAAAAAATATCCGGTTTAAAAAAAACGGCATTGAAAATTGATTCTAGATGATGAAGTTATGCTTGATCAAAGAAAACGTTGAAAATGTCTCCAATAGTGACGTGGCAGATATTAACTTGACCAACTAAAAAAAAGAACCCCCCTCTTCCAAAGATCAACCTTTGACAATCACTTTACAATAAAGTTGATTTAAAGTGAATCACTTTTGTAGAATAAGTGAGGTTCACTTTTACAATAATGTTACTTTTAAATAGTGCGGCAATAAATTAAAAGACATAAGTGACTCACTTTTTATTTTATTTTATTTATGTGAGATGCACTTTTACAATAAAGTAACTTGAAAATATAAATTGCATGCACTAAAAGTAGCTTAATAAGACTTGAACTCAAGACCTATTAAGGAATAAAACAACTTCAATTCCGCAAATCTCAACCCCGGTTTTCCTCCATACAACTTCAATTTTGTGGAATTATTCTCAACCTTTCATTAAAACAGCCTATAATCTCCGCCATCCAAATGTAGAGGGACTACCACATTTCGCAAATTTCAATTGTGTTTTTATTCGGGCATGTTCAATCAACAAAATCATTCTCTGCCATAGATTCATCCCCAACTTGATCTCCACCGTTGAAACATGCACTCCTTTTAAACCATTTCGTAGATTTGAAAAGTGATTTTCCACGAGCACTTTATATTAGCGAAATTCACCTCCACCGTTGATCTAAGCCATCTTTGATCTCGGCCAATGAAACCTACAAGTGTTTAACCAATTCCACAAATACAAAAATCGTTTTTCATCGTGCAACTTAGATTGGAGGAATGGACATCCACTATTGATCTGATATATCTGTTGATCACCGATGTTGAAAAACAAGCGTCTTTACACCATTTCACTGATTCAAGAACTCTATTCCACCGTGCATGTTGAAACAATTAAAGAATTCATAACCGTAGATCTACTTTACCCTCGTTATCTAACAAACACTTGTATCTGCAAGTTAATTTGCTCCCGCTTATGCTATAATTCCTAAACCTTTCATTTAAATTATTCATTTTCTGTCACTATACATCTTAATACAAATTTTCTTATTCTCATACATTTCTAAAGCTGAAAAACTAGAATTCTTCGATTATTATTTAATCTCAGCTTAGAAATGATCTTTGGAATACCTACAGACCTTATTTCTCCTTACACTATTTTATACCTATCCAACTACTTAGCATAAAAAGTAGTGCTACCAAGGAGCAGAATAAGTTGGTACAAATAGGAGTCCTCCAAACTTCCAAGAACCAATCTTTTTTTATGTCAGACTAACCAATGCACAAGATAAAGGGAAGCATAAGGGGAAGGAGCCTAAAGCATTTGATTCGAATCCAAAAGAGAATCAAAAGTCTTCTGAAGGAGCTTCAAGATCCAAGAACTTGGCATTGGGCAGTCGAGTGGCTCACTGTGGTCTGTGCCCATTGGGACCAAGATCCTCATCCATGAACCAACTATTCAAGGGCACTTGGGCAAAATTTGAGTCCTGACTCTTGCACAATCCACTGAATCACTAAAAACCTCTAGATGAGCACATTTTGTAGCTTCCCTTCTGTTACAAATTTACCTAGACTTACTCAATTTCATTATTGATGGGCTAGAAATAAAACTAATTATTTTTTGCATGATAAAATTCCTTGTCACTCTCTATAAAAACTAAAATGACCCTTGAAATGCTCCAAAAAGATTCAAATTTAAAGCCTAACCTTCAACTCCCCTCAAAGGCCATCGACACTAACATAGAGGGAATCTTTTGGTAATGAAATTAAGAATTCTTGTCTCTTATGCCACACATTTCATGCCTACACTTTTGCTAGCGATTCTCGCTAACCACTCCTTTAAGCTATTCATAGAGTGATGCAAGCTTTCTCAACTTCATATGTAAACGACAAAACCGATGATCAAATGTTGGACTTTAAAGCCACCTACACTATGTCATTCTTTCTTTGTCTTAGCTTTCCGGACCCTTTCACACAATACACATGTGTCTCTAAAGTTTATTTATGGAGATAGCTATTTCTAATAAAAAAATCAATGAATACTAAGCTCTCTTCACCTATTTAATGTATTCCATGACGAGGCCATGAAAACATTTTTCATTGAATAAATAAAAACAAGAGCCACGAGGTGGCAATGTCCCCGCCATTGTTAATAGCTATTGTTATAAGACAAATCAATCTAAAGATGAGAAAAATACATTTTTTATTGTAAGGTGCATTATCTCATCTCATATGATCAACAAGAAGAGGTAAACACCGGTAATTCTTATTGAATTTTGTCATCAATATTGAACTCTCCTTAAACCTCATAATGCTAATCTTTTTTGGGGAATTGCTTCCTCAAAAATTCAAATATTTTAAAAACCTCATAATGTACTCTAAGATATAACTCTAGTAACATATGAATAATTTGGTTCAAAATATGACAACATAATTTATAACATTGGATGCAATATCCATCTTTTTATATAGGCCCGCTAAAGTGTTTGTTGAAAATCAAGTTATTCTGTGTATGTCCTTTTCCTAAATAGAACAACATTCATCAAATGAAGAACAAGACATATCTTTTCAAACCTAAAAGTTTATTCAAAAATTTCTTACCAAGAATATATCCATACCTACTGTTATAGTAAGTTAACAGACTACACCAATTTCCTCGTTAAATCTTGAAACGGTTCTCTAAGTGGAAGGGTTATGCTAGCCATTGTAAGAATCAATTGAAATAAGGATGAACTAGTCCTCCTGAGATTTTCATCAATTGAAATAAGGATATAAATACTTTGTCTTGAGCTTTTCATCAATTGAAATAAAGATATAAATAATTTGTCAGCACCCGCCATTCCCCAATCCTTCAAATAAAACCACAACTTTCATAACACATTTCCAAATTACACGTGAACCCCTACTTTCTCATACTTTCTCATTGCTATATGCTATTAATTAAAAAATATTGGTATATATCTACATGGTTATACCACATTTAAACTTCATTAAAAATCAAGTTATATTGTTAGATTTTTAAAATTAAATCTAGTTTTAAAATAAATTAAAATGAAAAAATATATACAGATTTAAAATATATATATATGATTTACTGAATTAAAAATGTAAATGAAATAAAAAATATATATATTTTACAAAAATAATAATAATTAAAAAACTAAAAAAATTACACATTCATTGATGTCATTAAAAAAACAAATTCCTTGCTTTTGCAATCCACTAATATATTTGATTGAATTTTCTGTTTTTTTTCTTCCTGAAAAAGTTCCAACACATTTAAAAAAAAATCAAATGAAAAGGTTCCAAAACATATTAAAAAAACAAATAACAAATAAGTCTTATTTATACAAAAAAAAATTAGACTAATTTTCCTAAACAAATAATCAATTCTTTTTTTTACTATATAATTTCATATTTTATTTCTAAATAATGAAAATACTATTTTTTTTAATAAATGACTAGATACTTTGTTGCTACTTCTTGACATTGCCAAATGATAAACTAACCATACATGATTGCACCAGTCCCCTTATTCTTTCGAGCTTCAGCTCACTAGGTAAAATTGTATACAACTTTTTGTCATAAAACAACATAAATTTCATATCTACATAGCTCCAAAATCGTGGTTACTTTGTGCAATTTAAATATAAATAGCATATATTTAAATATAATATACAAAATGTGCAATTAGAGTTTAATAATATACATACACGGCATCAAGAGTTTATTAGGTGTTCGCACTCTTTTGGAGTTTTGACGTAAGTATTGAATTTCAGAGTATAATTCCACTTATAATATTAATCTTGAGTTCTGCGTAATACAATTTCTGTTTTCACAGGTAACACGTTTGCCTGGGTGGCATTATATTCTTCTCTTTAAATGCCAAGTTGAGGTCGTTTGGATGCACGCACTTGCAGTTGGGCATGAAGGAAAAGCCTTATAAAACATCACAAACATTGACATTGTGCACAGGCCACTGCAATCACCTATTCGCTATGTTTATCAAACAGATCATATAAGCGCAATCATCTATTCGCTATTTTTATCAAACATATCAGATAAGTTCTTCTTTCCAGCTGCAGGTTCTTCTTTTGGTTGTTGCTTCTATATCTGACCATTTTCTAGAAGATTCATTTGGAGGTCCAACTGCATTAGCTGATATGCAGAAACTAGACTTGTTCTCTTGGATCATGCCAAGTCTTCACTTTTGTGGCTGTATTGTGATGCTTTTTTGACTGAATCGTAATAATATATTTGCAGTGGAAAGATCGAAAGGGTTTTGTTTCCTTTCAATCTAACCTGACCTAGAGATATTTGTTCTATGACCAAGTGTAAAGTGGTGTTCACAAACTAAAATTATATGCATATTATTAGTGTGGATGGTTTGAAATGTACACAAAAGCCATTGCAAGAGCATTTTGAATATTACTCCTATATTAAAATTGTTTAAATTTTGAGTTGCTATGAGTTTGATGTAAAATTATAAGCAAGAGTAGTGGGGAATATTTATGATCAATTAGTTTTCAATTTTGTAATAATTCCACAATTGTATTATCAATTAAAATTGTGGATATCTCTCATATAATCCTTTAGATTGAGTCATTTAATAGGATAGTCAATTAAAGTTTAGGAGGTTCTATTTTCTTCCATCACATTATCTTCTTATATAGGTAGTGATGGTGATCACAAATAGGTCAAATTCCATCAAGAGAATAAGTAATCAAATTCTCTGCATGTGGTCACCTTCACTCTTTATGATTGGGTATCAAATATTTTTTCTAAGCTTACTTAACATTTTGTTTAATTTCTTATAGCCAGATTCTCACCACCTTCTTTGTGCCAGATTATGGTCCACTTGGTAAGTTGCAAGTACTACCAATACTTATTCAAGATATCTCGATTAACCACTTTCAGCTTGATGAAAGATCTATATACTTAGGCTCTCACTTTCCAGACAAGAAGTTGGGGTTGAACCACCTGTTACTTCTCTAGAGCCTATGGTCAGGACTCAACATAGATTCTCATGGTTAACAAAACAAGCATTAATAACAAGTTAGGAAGAAGAAATGTGTTTCCCCTTTTGGAATTATCATTTATCCAGGATTACAAGTATTCACTAGCAATAGTACCTTGGATGCTATTTGCATTGACATTTTGCACAACACGGTTAATTAGGGTTCCAAGACTTGGTTTGTAGCTTTTTCTTTAACCAATGGTAGACGATTTGTCATCATATTTCCAATAGAACTGTAAAAGGTAAATTAGTGAGTAAGTAATGGGAGAGAAGGCATCTATGTAAGAATTGAAAAAAGATATAAGAGTTCAAGGTGAAAATAGAAATAGGTAACCACAAACCCAAAAGGGACAAATAGGAAAGGGTTCAACAAACGCAAGGGAGAAGCAAAAGACTAGCAATGCAGTCAACCATCAACTCTTTTAACATTCAAGTCCAAGAAGAAGAGTGCAATGAGATTAGTATTGTTCACTGGTTAAATGATTAGAAGTCTGCATTGCCTGCAAGAGCAAATATTGGAGCATTGCTCAAGACATTGGCTTTTGTGATGTCTGAATAGCATTACATAAACTCCCAAAGGAGAGGGATTTTACTCAATTGGCCCACAAGCATATACATAAACTCCCAATTGTTGTATGCAATTGACAAAGAAAGGTGTACATAAATTCCCAAAGGAGAGTAAATTTATCCACATTGAATGTCTGAATGAAATAACTTGCACTAAAGCCATGAATGATGATTCTAGTAGATAGCAGTAAGATTGCACCTACACATCCAAGATCTTCTAAGAAACACCTCGGAGTGCACATATTACAAATATGAGTGTACAAACCCTAACAAGGTATAAGATGAAAGGATATCCCAACCATTGAAACCCAAGTTATACTAAATCTAAAATTTGAGCATTATTATTAGACGTCAGTAAATTAAAAAATTGTTAAAAAGCTTATCAAGGTTTTTTTTTCAACAAGAATAAGTGGAGCACTGATGAGGATGTTTTGTATATGCACATGATGATATCACAACTTCAATAAAACTGCATTTTCCAAACACTAAATTACAAAGGGAAAATCCCAGAAGATATAGTGATTGATAAAAGATACAACAATTAAAAGTCAAATTCATTCTGTGTATGTAGATGTATTTGAATATGGCCATTGTATAGTAACAGAGCGAAAAAACATAATTCTAGTAATGATGGTGCCTCTATATGATTATATATTCTATGTAAGAGCAATAGCCATTGTAATATGTAAGAGCAAGCCATTTTCAAATCTATCATCATATATTTTTTAATAGTCGTGTTCTCATATTGTTGTTTTCTTTGAATTTTTTTGTTGACACGAGTTTGCTGCAACTTTGTTTGTAATTATATTTCATTTATATATCATATTTTTGTTTCACTATTTTGTTGACTTGAGTTTGTTCACTTTGTTTGTAAAATTAAATATATTTATATATCATTTTATCATGGTTTATATATGTAATATTTGTTAAGTTGTAAACTAGATTTTATTTATATATCATATTTTTCTTTTTTCACTTTGTTTGTAAAATATAATATATTTTTATGAGTTATTTTAGTTGTTTATATAAATTATTTTTCTTTATTTAATTTGAGATTTTGGAGTGGACAATTATCTATGATTTTTCTAGATTGTACAAGAGTATAAGACAAGTGTATTGTCTAAATTGAATCTATTACAAATTCAACCAAAGCATCCTCCCATGAAAACAAGCCAAAAGTATTTTAATACACACATCGTCTTCATTCAATTGCTCAAAATGAGGCATATTGATGACCCTCAACAATCCATATTGGTCTAACCCACTTGCCCAAGGTTGAGTAATCCGTTGAATTGGGGCACCAGGCACCGTTGAGACTGACTCATAGGGATCATCCCTGACATCTTTGAGTAACAACAAGTCATGATCTTCGAATTTCAACCTGATCAAAGAAGGGATGATGTCGACCGATCACGTCATCCCTTCCGGCAGCAACGATAATTTTGGAGGATACTTCTGGCTTTTCGTCGGCTGCCTTGGTTTTTCTCCCAGATGTGTAGGAGTGGCATACCCCAAAATATCATGAATAGATATGTCCCTAGGTGCGTTAGACTCGATAAATCCCGAGATCGATGGCCTAGTCTGTGCAGTTCCTTCTACTTGCAGTCTTGGCAACGTGCGGGTTTGCCTATTTTGCGGCGGCATGGAATTAGGCTTCTGAGCCTGCTACTTTCTCTTGGGGATAGACGATGAGCCAACTGTCATGCTCATGACTTCTTCTTCGAGAGCCATGGGCCAAATAGGGGACTCTTGTTCACTAGAAATCTCAATGGCGTCAAGCTTTCCCAGCATGCCTCACGCCCCAAACCTTACAATGTGCCTGACAAATCTAACCTTCTACTCTACATCTCACTCAAAAGTTCACAACACACTACACAATTCACCCTTTTTTCAACACTCTGCTCGTGCAACTGAACAATGCCATCCTCCCGTGTCTTGCACATTTTTTACTGAACAATGCCATCCTCCCGTGTCTTGCACATTTTTTATTACCATCTGTAATTTCGAACTCATCATTGCCAAATATACGATCGCCATCATGACTAAATTCAGTAGTAATGACGCCAAATCTGCCACCAATCTTACTCTTCTAACGGTTAGATCAGCCATTAATGTGTGGTTCTTCGACAATTAGTACCGCCAACTAAGTATTTTAACAACCTGCATTTATTACTTGATTTGACCAACCCATAGCTCTGCAGCTGTCACAAGTGGTCGATCGACCATTACTACAAACTCGATCGACCATTACTGCAAAATCTAACCTTGCGCAGCCTGTTCCCCTGGGCTCACCTTTGTGCTTTGAAACAAAATCTTCATTTTTTTTTCACAGCACCTCAAGCAGTGCACATCTCTAGCCTCGTCCTATAGGGCTTCAAGCAACTCCCATTGATGAGCATCGGCAATACCGCACCATCTAATTGCTGTAACTGAACTGCACTCCTAGAAATAATGGAATGAAGAAGATACAAACCTAACCAGTGCATTTGTAGCCTACTTGGATGCTTTATGAACTTACTGTCATATAACAGCACCAAATATCCTTCTGCAAACTAGTTTTTCTTAATGTGGTGATCATGCCACGCCTTCTATCGATCCTTTACAACCTGCTGGTGGAAGCCAACAATAAAGCAGTCTTCTTCAAGTTGGATCAACTGTGCAATGCACTCTTCTAATGCTTCTGCATCATCCATTCCCGTCTCCATGGAAATGCACAAACTAGGAACAATGTACTCCACGGGCATAACTTCCTCTTGCCCATATACTATCTTGAATGGTGTTTGGCCTGTTATCTATTTGCAAGTAGTGCAAAAGGCCCATAGCACTGTGGGAATTTTCAGGTTGCAATCATTACTGTTAGCATTACATACTTTAGTCAGCATTGTTTCCAAGATTTTGTTGAATGCTTCGACAGTCTCATTCTCTTGTGGATGGTATGGTGTACTCCTCTGATGTTGCACTTGCAACTCCTCAGTTAGCGCTTTCACAATCTGGTTGACGAAGTGACTGCCTTGGTCACTCATCAAAATCCTAGGACACCCAAACCATGTCACAATGTTTTCAAAGATGAACCTCATTACTATCACAGTTGTACAATCCACAACTAGTGCAGCTTCCACCCACCTGGTCAGATAGTCGGTTGTAGTAATGATGTATCGCACACTAGTCCTCTTCCCTGGTGGATTAATAGGACCCAAAAAATCCATGACCCACTTATCAAAATGTTGGAGAGTTAACTGTGCCACCAGCGGCATCTCATCCTGCCGCGATGGCTTACCGACATGTTGGAAGACATCACAGTTCCTTGCATATTCTGTTGCATCATTATGCAACATAGGCCACCATAGCCCGATGCACAACACTTTCTGCGTAGTAGCCCAGCCTCCATAGTGACCTCCTGTAAGTCCTGCATGTGCTTCGTTTAGAATGGGACCCTGCTCATGCGGTGAAATACCCTGTCGCAAGATTTCATTTGGTCCAAGCTTATATAAATGCCCAACAATTAGCTGAAAATCGAAAGCCTTTACTACTAGTTGCTTCTTTTAGCTAGTCAACATGTCCTCCGGGGCGACACCAGTGGCCAAAAACTGAATAATTGGTGCATAGTCATCATCTGCAATGTCAACACAAAACAACTACGCATCTGAAAATCCGTCATCAATATTAGTCGTTTATTCACCGTTCTCAATGCGAGACAGATGATCCGAACCAATGTTCAACCGTCCTCGCTTCACAACTATTTCGAAGTCAAACTCCTGGAAAAGTAACAGCCATCGACATATCTTCCCCCCTAATATAGGCTTATTGACTAGGTATTGAAAAGTAGAATGATCGGTGAACATCTTGAAATGTTTGCCCAACAAATAGTGCCTGAACTTCTGCAAGGAAAAAACCATCGCAAGGCCTTCCCTTTCTGTCGTTGTATAATTTGTTTCAGAAAATGACAAATTTTTGCTGGAATATGCTATTGGATGATTGAGGTCTCCCTAACCTGGTTGTGCAAGAACAACCCCCAACGCAATATAAGAAGCATTGACGTACACATGGAACTCCTTATTCCAATCAGGAAAAACTAGTATGGGCTCAGAGGCCATCTTGGCCTTCAAGGTGTCAAAACTTCCTTAAGATTCTTGAGTCCATTCATATGCTGCATCCTTTTTCAGTAGTTTCTCCATGGGGGTAGTAATCACAGCGTATCCTTTCATAAAATTGCGATAGTAGCCCGTATGCCCCAGTGTCACCCGAAGCATATTTACATTCGTCGACAGTGGTAAACTGAGGATTAGCGTGATCTTCGTTGGATTGACCAACATCCCTTCCTTGCATACTATGTTCCCAAGTAGCATTCCGAACGACGCACATAAAATACACTTCTTAGAGTTTAATGTGATCTGATTCTGTCGACACCTTTCTAGCATCAGTCACAAGTTGTCGAGATGGTCCCTAATTATTCCATAGACATTCCAATCATCCATATACACCTGGAGCAACTTTTGAATAAAGTATTTAAAAATAGCGAAAACTACCCTAGAAAATATGGATGGTGCATTATTTAGCCCAAAAGGCATGACTGTATATTGAAAATAGCCCCACTCAGTGACAAACATGGGCTTATGGTGATCCTCCTTTGCAATCCGGATTTGTTAGTATCCTGAAAAACCATCCATGAAGGAATACATCTCCTGGCCTCCTACGCCTTCGAGCACTTCATATGTAAAAGGGGTCAGGAATGGGTCATGTACGCATGCATCATTCAACTTCCATAGGCCGATGCAAATGAATATTTCTCCTATATTTTTATCCTAAACCACCATAGGGCTTATCCACTTGGATTCTTCTACAGGCTCAATGATCCCATCACCGAGCATCTGGTCTATCTCAACCTTCACATGGTCCTTGTATCATGGGCTCTGTTGATACAAACTCTATTGCACCGGTTCTGCATCTGGTTTCAACAAGATTTTCATTTCCCCTAGGTCTCCTAAAATCCCCTTCATCTTTGAAAACCATGTCGAAAAAGGTCCTAGAATTCATGCAGCAGGTCCATGATCTTAGCCATGGTCTCCTCATCCTAGTAGTCCCCGACATTGGAAATTTTTGGGTTCTCTGCCAAGCCAATGTTGAATTTCTGGATCCTCAGCGGCTGACTCATCAAGTTCATCGATATGGCTGGGGCTGCGACATCGAAGATTCCTTTGGACTCTGGAATATTAACATTCTAAAACTCATTGTCATCTTCAAGTGCCCCGGACAAGTTGTAGCATGTCATCATGGATTGGATGGAGCATTGCAAATGTGGATCAATTGGGTATACGATAGGGATTACCTTTAGTACTATGTCGTGGATGATTTGTAAAGCACTACATACCTCTAGGTTGACATCTTGGGAACTAAATTCTTCATGAAGAAAATAGACAACTCCTCCCAAGTGGTGATAGTTCTGTACAACTTTGCCGCTACATACCAGGATCTCGACATATCTTCCAGAGTATGAAAGAAAGCGTGGACCCATTCATATTTGGGTCACGACGTCCATAAATTCTGACACTTGATCAAATGACTAGTGGGATCATTCTGTCCGTCGTATCTCCCAGCATGATAGATCTATGACTCGCCGAAGCAGACCATCATTAATCTTTGGCACTATTCCCTATCATGGATCATCTAGTTTTATGTCACCCACCATCGATCTGGGGTATCCTTCAGTGCAACCTCTAAGACCAAACTCCTTTGTGGTTCAAAAAAAATTCTCTTTGAATTCTTAAAAGAACTATGATAGTATTGACAATCCTTCATAAATGGGAAACACAATAGTATTAGTGGCTACGTGGAAAAGAGACTATGTGATCAACCCTCATTTCTTGAATGATACTTTATGCAATCTATTTGGCCAATTTTCCAGAGCATCGTCAGAGTCAGAGGACGCATAACTAGCAGTGCACCATCTAAGTCACCATCAACAGTTGGGTGAATATAATTGATAGAGATATTATAGGCATGGTCCCAAATCCTACCACCTTCATTCCTTACAGGTTCAATATACCGATGTCCTTCTTGAGGGTCCATAGGTTCAATATACCGATTTTTCATTGTCCTGATATCGCCTTCACTATGCAAATAAGAAATTGAGGCCTGTGGCCTCTGGTTTTTTTTTTTTTTTTTTTTTAACAAATTGCACTTGCGATTTTTAACTCTTTAAAAATGCATATGCGATATATTGCACATGCGATATATTGCACATGCGATATATCACACATGCGATATTGATTAATTAACCTTAGCCTCATCTTTGGGCTTGGGTTCTCCAAATGTAGCATCAATAACGCATATGCATTATATATTTACATTTCAGAAGTGGGTTTCCAATTTCTAAAGTGCAACTAAAAAGTGGAACCAACTTTGTGTGAGCACCCAAAGGTTAATTACATGTCATTCATCTCACTGTCAGTAATATATGTGTGGGCGAATAGTGGATAGGGTGGACTATCTCTATCCACTCATCCATGACATAAGTTTGTTAGAACTCAAATTTTGATCATTTTTCATGCCTTATATCTTTTTATATGATCTTTGTGACATTCTCATACCCCTCATTCTGTATAACTTTCATTTAAACATTGACCCAAATTGATATCTACAGGCCCAAAAATTGTCTTTAATAGTTATCTTGTTTTTACTTAAGTTTTGAGAGTTTTAAATACAAAATCTCATTCATAATATTATACTATGAATTCTTGTACTAATGTTGATGTTCCAACACCAAGATGAGAAGAGTGGGATCATTTCAAGGACGATCACTCCATGGGAATATTCATAAATAACCAGAACATGCTCTCTTTCAGTTATGGGTAAATGTATTAACAACTTGCCTTGATCTCATGGCACTTTGTGTCATGAGATTAAGGCACTCAAAATGAATCATGATATTCTCTCCTACATTGGCGCAATTGTTATGCCATCTCTCCTACTTCACATAGATATTAATTGTATCATTTATCTCTTATATTGATGCAGTAGATATACTCGATCCCTTATGTAACTGATATATTAATTATGTTGTCTATTTTGGGATATGAGAAGGTACTAGAAAGCTAATATAATGGAGGTTCAAAATTATATATAAAGGATGGTTGAAATAAGAAAATATATGTAGATGTAATGGGGACTAGATGATAGATAGAACAACGCATATAAGTATATTTTACATTTTTTTGCTGATGGAATAGAACATGCACACATTACTTCTTTTAGCTTTTATCTCCGATTGATTTTGAAGACCATTTATTAGTATGGATTGATTAGCTAAAATATCAATGCAACTTGGATAGGAAGGCCCCCCTTCCCAGGTTCGTAGTGCATCTTAATGCATGATAGAATATTGTTGTAGATTCATTTCAAAAGTTTTGATTTATTTCTAGTAATTTGGTTTCAATTATGCTTATGATTCTTAAGTTTTCATTTGATTACAACAATTAAGAAGAGATGACTTTATAGTTGGAAAATTGAGTTGTTTTAATTCAATTTCCATTTCACAGCGTAGTGGGTTACATATTGGTTTAGTAAATTTAGATAAAGTGATGAAGCTTTGAGATTATAAGGATTGGATTCTCGTTTAGTATCTTTCACATTTGAATAGTCATTTGAAAGTCACTACTAGTTTTAAGAACAAATTTGGTTTCATAGCAAAATATCAAATTAAAGTGATTCGATAGAAGTGATGATCTAGAACATCAAGTTTTGAGTTAAAGATTGAAAAGATCCTTATTTTGAGAAGTCAATGGAATTTGTTCCAGTCATGATGGAACTTATGAATTCATAATTCTCAGTATTTTTTGACGATAGTTCAAAGTTGGATATGATGAAGAAATGATAAAGGAAGGAACTTTGTGGATGATTTTTCCTTTAAGAAACTAATTCAATTAGTAAATGGAATACATGATCATATTGATGACATCCAAATATTGTTTTAGTTAAATTACTTCAAGTTGGATATTTTAATAATTTCATAATAGAGCAGTAGAATCATTTTTCTTTTCAAAGTGAAACAAGTTGGGTGGTGTGAAAATTTAAGAGCTTTTTATAGCAATATAGAAATACTCCATCCATGTACACATTGTATTGGTTCCTCTAAGTCTACCTTCCTGGGTTAAAAATTAAGTGTTAATATATATATGATATACATTTAGCCTAACATTTTTGGTGTCGTTGTCAGGGAGGTGCTAAAAATGATTGGAGAACAGATCTTGTGTTGTTTCTGCCAGAGGCTGGGGGGAGGAGGAATGGTAAGACGAAAGGTAAGAACCTACACATACACTATAGTGGGTTCCTCCAAATATTTTCCAAGTATTTATATTTCAGTAGTCACTTTTGAATTAAGGAGTGCTTTAATTTCAACAGTGTGCAAGTGTGCCTTTCAGCAGTATGAGATTCCTTTTCAAGCAAGTTTTCTCTTGATTCAAGTAGAGTGAAGTTTTCTCAAGAAAGTTTTCAATATAGTAGTGTTTGGTTACTTTTACAAGTTGTGGTGAGATTCAGTTTTGTTAAAGGTTTATTTCAGTGTTCCTTTACTTTCAGCAATCAGTGTGAGTTGTTGTGCAATATTAGTTTCAAAGTTGAGGATTTTTTTTAAGGGTTAAGTCTATCTTTAGTTTTGGACTTAAAGAGTTTTATTAATATTCTTGAAGGTTTTGTGGCTTGTAAAAATTTTGATTTCCAAGAATAGAATAAAATTCCCCATACTTTAGTAGAGAATGATTAGTAAAAACCAAAAAAAAGTACTCAGATCGATTCAAGAATTGTTGATAGAAGACGGATGTTGCTTCAACAACTTTATAATATGGAGCTTGAATAGTTATCTGACTCACGAAGAAAAAAAAATCAATAGATCTAGAAGAATCCTTCAAGCATGCATGTCTACCTGCAAAAGAGGTCAAGAGAGTATACATTTCATTAGATATAGCGCAAGCATTGGAACCAGGAAGTTAAGAGTTTCTTGCATGCTTACCTCCTATGGGTGGTCAAAGATATGAAGATCAAATATCTAAAGGTATGTAGAGTATGGATAGTGATAGTATTGAAAATAAAGAGCACCAGGGCATGCAAGATTTTATAGAAAATTGGTTTCAATCTATTATGAGGCCTCAAGAAAGATTCATTATTCAGCCTCTCTTGGATCTAACAATAGACATCTTGCTGGTTCCTCATATCCACTAAAAATTTTAGGTACAATTCCTTTGTTTGTATATGAATTTGTTTTCTTTCTTGATGCGTGAATGGATACTCTAGAAATCAACCTTTACTTGAAGGAAGATTTGTTTCTTTAAGTAGGTAGGAATAAAATGCTGCAAGTCAAAATGTAGCAATACTTTATTTTCAAATAAATGCAAGAATAAGAAATCGATAAGTTCGACATATTTGTTCTTATATAAAGTTCATATCAAAAGATGCTCTGCACCATTATTCCTCTACCTGAAATGGAATTCAACAATTCATATCGTTTCTTGGGGGACATCTTCAACAATTAATCATCAACTTCTTGGAGGACACAATCACCATATGTTCTTGATATACACATTTGGTACAGGTACAACAACAATATTGAGGTATGCACTTTTAAAAATATTGATTTGATTAAAATAAAAGAAGGAAATTATGAATAAGTACAACCATGTATCTAAATTGTGCTTAATTGATCTTCCTCATCTTGGTTATCCTTGATTGCCAAACCTCTTTTTCCCACCTTATTAAACCATTTGACATTTCGAGTCCTTTTAGTGATTCAAAAATTTCTCTTTAATGGTATGCTAAGGTTTTCATAAGTCTGTAGAATCTTTTCATACAAAAATATTCTCTCCTATGCCTTACCTTTGGGAAACCTATTTCCAAATTATGCTAAATAAATCCTTTGCATATTAAATGGAAAATGATATGAGTATTGGAACCAATCAAAGATATTATTTTGGGATGTCTATACCAAAACTGTTATATCCCAAAATGACACATCTCTATCTGTGACCACTTTCCCATGATTTCGTCGCATGACGACACTTCACGAAAGTCACTCAAAAAAAACACCTAGATTAGAGGAGCCATATATGGAGTTTTGTAACTTTGTTTAATGTCTCCTCTAGACCATTGGAAATGCTTATGAGTCAAGAACAACTTTGTAGAAGACTCCAAAACCTGGAAATGCTGATAAGCACCCTAAAATTGATATTTTTTTATTTAACCGCAACTTTGCTTAAGTAAACCTGTGTTTTCCACTATGCATTCGCGACATTACATGCATGATACCCATGGTTACCTTCTCTAGTGGTCAAAATAAATAAAAATATAAAAAATATTTAATTAGAGGTGGCTTGGGAGGTTGTGGAACTGCATTGGGAAGTTGTAACTGACCCGTATTTGACCATATCTCTTCAGAAATGTAAAAAGAGAGGGAGAGAGGTCCATGAGAGGGGAATTGAACCTTTGCATTGTTATGCCAGAGGAATTGAGACTCTCATTCCCCCTACCTTTTCCCTAGATGTCATATCCTTGTGCTGTAAATTTTGTATGCTTAGTTCCTTGGAGAAGAGAAGTAGAAGAATGTAGAAGGAGCAACGGGACATGAACCCGGGTCTCTCGGGTGAGAGCCGAGTATCCTAACCAACTAGACTACAACGGAACCAATGTTGTAATCCTACAGATCACATAAGGTTACTAATAATACATATAACAATATACACAGATGCAAGAGACAAGAACTGATGACAAGAACAGATTATATTATTCTCTATAGATCATACAAAGCCAAGAACTGAACTGTACTGTACTGTGTTCTTGTGTGGCTCAACAGCCTAATATACAGGTTACAAACAGTTACAATAACTACCTGTCGGTTCACCGAACCGACACGACTATTAGTTAACAGACTAACTACTGTGTTTACTCGGCCGACCGACGTAGTCGGTCCCTCGACTTAGTCGGTTGATCGACTAAGTCGGTCTTCGTTCAAGTCGACTTATGTCGACTTGCTCCTTCTACATATGCAGTATTGTTCGCCATCTCGTTTATCTCAATCAAAGGACAAGGCATTCAGGCCTTGGAAAGAAGGAAGTCGACTGAGACAGAACTGCGGCAGACAATCGAGGATCAAATAGTGATGGAAAGCAATAAGCTGCAGCAGTTGGAACATGAGGCACACCAGTGGGTTCAGCACGCACTTCCCAACTTGGAGAAAGTCGACAACATCTGCCCGCAGATGAAAAGACTCCTTGAGACGGAGGAAGAACACAATCAGCTGCTGGGCCCCAACATGGAAAATATTGCAGAAATGGCCATGGCAGAGAAGATGTCGGTACTCTCAAATCTCACTACTCTGACCATCGACATTC